>JAIUND010004941.1:0-10597 GCA_034699125.1 Gisinianus flammeolus
TCCTATACAACCCCTGGGGTTCTATAGAAAGTGGGGTTCTATAAAGTCGTGGGGTTCTATAACAGTATATACGGTAACTATAAAATAAGAAATGACAAATCTACCACTACACGGAAGAATTACAAAATTACATGTCTCCTCATATGAAAATAATACCAAAGAATTCCCCATTTCTTATCACAGTTTATTTTCACAAATCAACTTTCCAATTCCAAATCCCACATTGATTTTTCTGTATATTCCATATATTAGAATTTCTTTAATCTGAGAGGCGAGATGTGGGAATACTGGGAAGTGAGCAAATAAATCTCTCATTTCCTCACATTACCTGCATACATTTGCATTATAAATATTAAATGACGTTTCAAAGAAAAACAAACCTGCCTACTGATTGAGCTCCGTCTACCCGTCCACCAGAATCTAATGAATAAATTTCCGCGTCCAAAATGTGTAATGAAACGACTATATTTTGCATTTGCAATGACTGCGGTCGATCGAACTTGTAAATTTCCCACTGCTATTTTTTGTTGTAAATGTACTCTGACGACGAGTAGAATGATCAAAAGTTCGAGTAGATAAGCGTCGAATTCCAGCACATGCGATAATTTGAAGTTATTAATTTCTACACACACTCACACTGCATGTGAATACAAGTTGTACATTATAGAAATAAAAATATTTTCATTTTCCTCCTCAAAGAATCTCTGCTGTGTGAGCAGTAAATAAAGTGAACCATAATATCTGTAATTGGACGTAGTTTAAGGAATTCTTTGAAATCACCAAAGTAAAAGCAGATTGCATGAAAGATTTGAAGGGGTATATATCTTTAGAGAGAGAGAGAGAGATGGTAAATGAGAATGGAGGGACAGACAAAGAAATGAAAAGGAAGTAAAATCACATACCAATTCATCTTGAAGAAAGTCATTGAGAGCGAGGGAAACTCCTCGTTCATCGCCTGTCCAAAATACATACTCTGCAATATCTTGTGGTGTATAGTCTGTGTCCGGATTGATTCCAATATTTCCATTCCCAGCACTCCCAGTAGTACTATGTCCTAATTCCTTTCGTTTCTCATCCAGCACGGATGATGGTAATTTCCCAGAGTTCTCATTGTCGTTGTCACTTTGGGCTGGCTGCTCCAATGTCAGACCTTCAATTCAATATACAATATATACATCGCACACATGAAGAATCATTAGTTAATGCTTCATTTGTATGTACATATTTCGAAATGACTCCATTCTTCAGTCTCCAATACTCTGTACAATTGCACAACTCCCGACTTGTTCACCATATTTAATCCTCCAAAGTCCAAATCCATCCCCCCTTTTTTTGTCCTCTTAAATATTAAATGGATACCCATACACACAAAAATTGTAGAATCTTGCGGTTTCTTTTTTTGTAAAGTTGTCCAAATGTGCACTGACATTAAGTTGGGAAAAGGGAAAAGGAAAAGAAAAGGGGGGCATAAAAAGTGTCAAGAAGATAATTACAGAGTAAATTATGGCTTGGGCTGTGAAGTGTGGGAAGTGAGCTAAGACCTATTAAAGTCCACACTTTTGCAGAGCGCAGCCTTCAAAAACCCAGTGATTAAATGAAAGTTAAGTACTGCTAGATTCACAGTGGTAAATGCATTCCAAAAATTTAACATCAGTGTCATTGGGTGAAGGTTGGTCGTGACGGAGCATGAGTAGATTTACTCTACATCTACCAAGTAGTAAGTACTACAAAGTAAATTCAATTCACATTGCACTCTGTACCCTACATATTATTGGTCACCGGAGACAACGAAGAACAGACAAAATAGATAACTGGGGAATTCTTCTTAAAATTACACGAAAGGAAAGAACGGTCCAAGTTTTTTTTTTTTTACTTTTACTCGTCAGTCCTCAGTACTTTGAACTACATATACAGAATTTGGACTAGTTTTTTAATATCCGACATAGTGAGATGAGTCTCCTATATATCCAAATGGAAACGGAAATGGAAACCAGATGTTCGCCGTAAAAAAAAAGTACGCATCTGCTCCATTTTCCATTTTAACAGGCCTCCACTCATCTGACATCACAACGTAGGTAAAAGCGGAGAAAAAATAGACAAAGGGGGAAGGATATAAACTTGAATTTTAAAAGAAATATTTCCCCATTTTAAGCTTATTAAATTGAAAACCTTTCCCTTTTTTTCATTCAAAAATTCCCTTACTGAATCCCCATAATACATAACGTCAGAATGTCAGAATGCTCAGACATTGGGATATCGCACATTATCCATCCGAATAATGTATGTATGTATTTCAACTACTACAGTATTCACTATTCACGTACAGACTGTAATAACAACGGTTGGCCTCAAATAAACACACACACATGGCACTGATCCAGAGTGAAAGTTCCAGACTCTCGATACTTGACACGAGCATAGTAATAAATATCCACACAAATATTATTTCAGATCAATGGAATACTCACGCCTACGCAGTGGTAAAGACCTATATAGAAAAGAATGTTCAATGGACATTAGTATGTATGTATGAGAGAGAGAGAGAGAGAAATGAGGTCGTAAAAGGAAAGGGAAAGGCAAGGAGAAAGTCATTGTCATCAAAACGTCCAACTTAATTTCCAAAAGACGTCCATGAATGAATGACAGTCGACAGTGTCGTCTGCCCAATAATCTATACACACGCAGAGCCTGTGCTCATCCCATTCTTTTACTCATGGAATCTAGAATCTACAGACAGCATTCTTCACTCGACACTTCTCTCTCTCTCTCTCTCTCTCTTTCGCAACCCTGTACTGCGTTTTATATTTCCACTACCAGTGCCAGTTGCCAATCACAATTAGACTCATCTTCACATTGTCACATAGCCCATCTGCCACATGCATAGCAAAGAAAACTGATAATATAATTGTCCCCTAGTGGTATAGTCACACATCCATACGTCATCTGTCCTATTTATATTTATATGTATATGTATATATTCCTCTGGAGCGTATCTGCACATCCAAAACATGAAATATTATAGGAGGGAGAGAGAAAGACAAAGAAATGGAGAGAAAAGTCCAAGATCTTTGTGAAATAAATGAATAAATGTACGTAATGATAATAATAATTGAGCTGGGTAATTAAATGAAATATACGTATTCCAATCATGACTGTACTCTTGTTTATCAGTTTTATGGCATCACTTTGGAATTTGTTCTGTTGACACGATGCTGTGACTGAATTTTATTATTTTACAATACTACAAGGATTCTCATTGGAACAACTTGGAACTCAAGGACTAACTTGCTGTATAGGATTATACTGGGGCTCTATTAACTATTATCATGTTTTATTCTCTGTACACATCTGGGTGTATTTGTGTGTACATACACGCCACACACATTTCAATTACCAAACGTTCCAAGCCGATGACATTTGACATTTACTGCATGTATAAGGATTCTTTTAACCAACTCAAACAAATTGCACACATTCCCATTTGGAAAACATGCTCAACTATATTCTTTATAAATCATAAAGACGTATTCAAATGTTTTCTGAGCAATCACAATTCAATTCCGAGAGCGCACATGAAAACTATGCATATCTATCCGAGTTTGTCTGCTCCTGCTCCGTCATGTATATATTTCAATTCTGGATTGCGAATTGTGAGTTTTGAATATCAATTTCGAATGGAGGTGGAATAGAATTTATACTAACAAAACAGGTTTTGAATACAAACATTTTATTCTCAACTCTGAATTCCAAATTCCAAATTCTGAGAAAAAGTACATAACAAATGCGTGTACTTTCCCCAAGAATAATAGAAAAACCCTCGTCATTTTATTATCTTTCACTCTACAAAGACAAAATGGTGGAGGAAGATGAAAGCCGGGATCCGAAATCTCAAATAAAAACATGGAACTCAGTATTTTTTTTCCTTTGTGCTGTGTCAAAACTTTGTTTTGTTTTCATTCCAGACATTTGAGTAGATTTTGTTTTTTTTTTGTTTTTTTTTTTTTGAAAGGAGAAAGAGGAATTTGGAATTTGCATACATTTTAAATTGCATATGCAAATTATGCATGGTCATTATCATACCGTTTTATTTTACGATGAGCCTTGAAATGTAATTTGACATTTGGAGGATGTACCATACGAAGAGTTGCAAAACTTTAATTGTACAATTGTAAGTTAAAATTAACGGTGAATGTGTAGAGTCATTAGTAATACATTTACTAATGACTAAAGGAAGGCCTTGAAATTATACAGAGAAAATGTTATATTTCAATACTTGCTATTGTGTGTGCAAGAGAATAGAAAAAATGAAAAGGAGTTGTGCGAGAGAAAAGGAGTGAGAGAGAAAGAGAGAGTGTGAGAATGAATGAGAATCCCGTACCTGCCGTTTTGACTTGAATTGGGAGTTGAGGTCTCGCGGCTGTCGGAGTTGGCGTAGGCGTTTTGTTCAATTGTTTCCCATCTGGACTTCCACTTGCAGCAGCCGCAGACGCTTTCTCCCCAGTCGTTTGGAGGTTGCTTTTCAATTTCAAGCTCTCCAGCTCCAACTCTTCTTTCTAAATTTTTTTGAAGGACCACACACAAAAACACAAACTATGTACTTTTGGTAATTTTTACAAATTAATTTAATGGATCCTCTCTCCACCTTTCTACTCATAAGATATGTATACTGTAATTCTGTTTCTGCGTCATTCTGACGCTAAATTTATCACAAACAAATATTTATGTACAGACATTTACACATTTACATTCTAAATTTAATGACTTTGAACCAGGTCAAAAATAAACAGAACTTCAATCACCTAAATAGGACATTGAACATTTAATTTCAACGTTATAAAGCTTTCAGATGGCTCACAAGCAAACACAAAGTAAAATAAATGCAAAATGTTTGAACTTTCTATTATTTACATGTATATGCACATGCACATTCAGGTACACAGCATGTGTGTGTGTGTAAAATAATGATTTTCATCAAGTTTCTATTTGCTTAGTTTATTACTCATTGCTGACTATCCTTCAAAGTTCAACAAGTTTTTACACTCCACTAATTGAGTATTTACAAAAAAAAAGAAGGAAAATAAAGTACAATGGCCGTGTTCAAACAAGACAGAACATGGCAATCTAGTAAAATAATAAAATGGGGATTGCAATTAGCGTCTTTTTCTCTCTCATGGGAATCAGAGACTGCTGCGGGTACAATAAGGAAAATTCTCATGTTTTGCGTCAACATTTCACGCACGATTTCCCTTTCCCAAATTATTTAAACAGGGGGAAAAAATATCATTTTGCTTGTATGGATTTCTCTTGCGCATTTAAAATCAACAATTTTCTGGAACTGGGTAGATAGGCAATTCAATTCACGTAATTAATTTTAAAATTTTGTTAACATTTGAAATAATTGTGCTACTTACCGGAAGTTGGTTAGCGATTACCGAGAGAGTCGGGCTCGCTCCTGTAAAAAAAACATAAATATATATTATATATCGTAAATATAGAGAAAATATCCAAATTATACACACAGTAATTGTAAGAAATATCTCTTCTGCATATTTGGTTTGCATTTGTAGAGTGACATTTGAGAACCATAAAATAGAGATAGAAAAACATGTTGAACACTCCGAGTCCAAGCTGACCTTTTGCTAAAATATTAATGATACAAATAATTCAGATTTAAAATCTAAATCTGACTGGGAGTTGACAAAGGATTCATTCTTAATAGACTGTACAAATAGCTCAAAGCTCTTTGTAGACTTTGTAGACGGGGGAAACACGAGAGATGAAGCGGAAAAAGTGAAAGGAAAATGTAATCTTGACTTTCCTTTTAATGAGGTAACCACAAAATGAGGAAATCATGGAAATGCTCCAGACGCATTTGAAGCCTATATGTAATGGACAAAGCTCCTCGGTGCTTACGGTGGAGAGTAAAATAAAATAATAACCTTTTCATTTTCTCTCTATTTTCTTCCCACGTTCGTATGCCTCGAGTCTTTTTCACAGCAAGAGAGAGGGAGAAAGAGAGAGAGAGAGAGAAAGAGAAAGAGAGAGAGAAAGAGAAACCGAATCTCTGCAGTTTTTTTTTAGTATGTCCGTATTTTTCATTGGTTTCACTGAAATCTCTTTAAATTTATAGTCCCATTTATACCATACTACTTTTCCATTTGCATGTACTTGTGCCAAGCCTTCAATTTGTCTTATTTGTTTTGATCCAGTTTCTATATCTGCATTTAAAATACACAAAAAAGATCTATCCAGTTTTTCTTAATGCAAGAGCGTAAAGAAATAAAAGAGACGGTTTGGATTTTGATTCGGATACGAAAACTGAGAGAGTCCCAAGTGATTAGATTGACGCAGGAGTTTTTCTATTTTAGGGTACATGTTCGTCTCCCTCCTTGCTTCATGATTTTACTCCGCATAATACTTGTACATAACGTACATATATTCACGCTCTGAATCAAATTCACAGTGAATCCAGAATCCGGATTCCAGATTCAAAACAATCTACAGATATGTATAAAAGCCATCATTCAGTCAATACAGATAGTTTGAAGTTTCCAAGTTTCATTCATTCGAATTCCTACTCAGATTTCCCGACAGACTAATTTACAATAAAAAAGAGATTGTTCTCATATTTCCATTTTAAGATACATTTGAGAAAAAAAAATATATATGATATTTGTTTGTCTATATATTATTACCGTATTTCACCTATTTGAGTCCTCCGGTATCTATTTAAGATTTTAGTTTTAATTCGGGCAAAACGTATGTATGTATATAACATGTATAAGTATATAGCAAATCCCCGGACTCTATTGGAGACCCGGATTCAAATACGGTATACGTAGGTATATGGTTACTAGAAAAGTGGGAAATATTTTTTTCTGCTGATTTTTTAATAATCTGTATTCAAAACTTATTCCCCTTTATTATTGTTATTGAATGCCGCTTTTCATTTAGCTTTTATTGTATAAATCTACAAACTGCGTACACGCAAAATTTTGCATAACAAAAATAAACATTCTCATGTAGATTTCTCCTCTTTTACACTTCCCTTTTTGTCTGTTTCTCTCGACAAATAGGAAGGAGAAATGAGATTTCAAATGGGAATAGCCAAACAGAAAAAATATCATAAGTACATAGAATTTTGTTTACATTTCAATCTCAAAGTCGTAGAATCCCCTGCTCCGCTCTCGGCTCTCACAAAAGAAAAACTGAATCCCAAAACCTAGACTACAATACAAACAAATAAGCGTCTTTATTCTCGTCCGTCCAGACTCCGTGGAGCAATCAATGCTAGTTTATAGCACTATACAATTGAATATAATAGCTTTTGACGTCAGATTGTGATGATATAAAAAAAAAATTGAAATGTATGTATATGGAGTATGGAGCGAGTTAATTTGAAATGCAAATATCAAATACAATTCTATATTGACTCTCCCCCCAAAAAAGAAGCTAGAAGCATCGCGTGTGTTGAGTCTCTGAGGGATCCCTGCACAACAAAACGTATGCACAATACATTAACATAAACATAAAATACGCAAATTGAGAAAAGAAATCTTTGATTGTCGTGCCATCACGAAATCCGTATTTTTTTTTATTTATTCTAGGACAGGATATGAACGAGAAACCGTATAATGCTTTGACAATTTTGAGTTTGTACGATATTATGAAGGTTCGTAGTTTTTTTGTACCGAAAGGGAAAAAGGGGAAAAAAGGAGAAAGGAAAAAAAATGAATTTTGTATCCGCCGAACAAATGGAGAGGACGGACACACGTAGGAGGAAATTCAATGCAACAGCTGTATATGAGAATAAAGAAAATAGAAATCTGGGAGGTCCATGTGTGTGTGTGAGTACAAACGGTGAATTGTGAATTGTGTCGGCAGAGAACTCACGACTCCCCCTTTACAACTGTACAACTGTAGATTGTACACACAGTCAAGTACTGGAGAAAGGAGAAAACTCAGTAGAGTTTTGAAAAAAATAAGATACATCTTCACTAAAGCTCAAAAACCTCTTCTAAAAAGTCGTGTGTAGTTTTTTATCCACATCACATAAAAAATACACACACTTTAGTTCATACATTTCAGTCACAAGCAAGTGAAAACAGGGAGTAAGTATAGATAAAAGGAGAAGCAGAAGAAACGCCCCAGCCAAAACTGCATATGGAGAAAGTTCCGAAAAAGAGGAAAGAAATGGGGGAAAGGGAAGAAATGTTGTGTGTGGATGTGAGAAAGTGTGGGATTGGAATGGGAAAAGTGAACTAAAGTTGAGCTCAGAGCCAAATACTTGCCCTGAATTCTCAATACAAATGTAAAGACGACAAGGAAAAAAAAACCCAAAGGCTTTTTTCCTTGTAAATTTTTTGAATACACACAACTGGAACTACATGTAGCGACTGTGTGAGTGTGAATATTTCATAGAATTCTAGACTGGATTTTTTTTATTGTTCTTGTACGATTCAAATTGTTGTTATTCGTATTCCAATCCTGTAATTTCTTTTCTCCCTGTATACAAAATGACACTGCTTTGAGATTTGAAATGGAAATTAAAAAATTCTTTGTGCAGGAAGAAGCGAGAGAGAGAGAGAGCTCACTATGTTTGTCATTTTAAAAACTTTTTTTCTCTACTGTCGAGACTCTCAATTTGAGAATGGGCACCGAATTTTCAGGGACTACATTTTTTGCCGTATAAATAAATGTAATGCAACGATTTGACTTGTAATAGGCGAATAGATTTACGCTGACAGCCTAATTCTATTACTAAATAAGAGAAAATGAACTAATGAACAAAAAATTGAGTGCAAATTCATGCAGTTTATAGTCTTGACAGTCCACAGCGACTTCGGATTTCATTTGCATTCCCTTTGCTTTTAATCCATATTTAAATACATAATCCAGGAATTTGTAATCTTATTTTCTCATTTCCCTTTAAGTACTTCCTTGGATTTGAATTTCCATTGTATGTATATAATTTTAAAATTGCTACAGTTTTACGCGTGAATCAAGCCGAGGGGAAACAGTAAAAAGTAAAAAAATAATGTGCATATAGTAAAATGGTAGAAGGTCAAACTTGACTACATTTTAAGAAAACAAGTGAAAAAGAAAAGTATCAGTATAGTAAAAGTTCTATCTTATGAAAGTAAAGCCAAGCCTACGGTGTTGTGCAAAGGTACGCTGTGGAATGTAAGTAGAACACACCCAAAATTCGACTGTACTCTATAAAAAGACATTATGTATTTTGAGCGGACTACCTTAATTCCAAATCTACACTTCACAACGGAGCATTCTCGTATACAAAGTATAAAGAAAGAACGAAAGAAAAAAGAGATAGAGAGAGGTGTGTACAATTTTTTTGATATAAGAAATGGTTTGTATTCGAGATTGGAGATGGAGAATGAGAATGAGATGGAGTTGAGATAAAGAAAAGAAGAAGAGAGACTTAATATTTCACATAACTCTGTGAAACAATGCGTGGGATGTGGGATTTAATGCCAGCTTTGAGTTCGATCCTAATCCTTCACTTCAAGTCGCTCTCTCTTCAAGAAGTGTAATAAAAAAACTCAAAAAGGAGAAGAACAAGAAGGAAGAAAGAAAGAAAAACTAGGGGGAAAATCCAAATGTTCACTTTTCCCAGCAGGTCTGTGTGGACTATCATTTTCATTGTACAATGACATGATGTGTTATAGCTGTGTGTGAGGACACGCGAGTAACCTACTTGAGACAAAAATCCTTCCTCTCTCTCCTCTCACTCATTCTCTCTCTCTCTGTGTCTATTTCTTCATGAAAATGTCAATTCAAAGTCATTTCTTGAACCTCAGACAGCATTCAACATTCGGCATTGCGTCGTTTTGGTTGTTTTTTGTTGATGTTGTTCTTGTTACTTTCTTTTCCCCCTTTCTCTCACAACCTCTTTCTTCTCCACGCGAGAAGAACGAGACGTACACCTTTTACATTGCTCTACATATTCCCCCTCTTCCATATTCAGTTCCATATGGTTGGATACTCAAAACTTTTTTCTACTTAGTATTCTTCTTATAATCCAACACATATGGTACGCTTGCTAAAAAGACGACATACATACAAATAGTTTTCTATATGAACTCCCCAAGAGCATGGAATTCCCTTGAATTCTGAATGAAGATCCTCTCACGAAATACCAAGTTCCACCATTTTTTATTTTATTAGTAGTCTCAAATGACAGCTTTGAAATCGTTGACGTATGATGCATCAAAATTAAAATAGAAATATCAATAAAGTAAATGTTTTTTCCTTGTCGATTCGATTCCTTCAACTCCTGAGAGCTCCTCTGATTAAATGATGCGATGACAGGGAAATTGTGTGCAGAGTAAATACTAAATACATATAAATAAAATACAATGTACTGATGATATTCCTGACGGCAAAGAATACGATACACAACAGCAAAATTATATGGATGTTGTGTGCTAAAATACGTATGTACAGATACGTATGCATGTGTGTGTGTGTGTGTGTACAAGCGTAACTACTCTCCATCCACACAAAATCTACATTTTAGTTTATTCAAGGAAGCGCGAAGAATACGCTTCAAACTTCCGACCACCTTGATTTCCGTACG
>JAIUND010004942.1:0-10595 GCA_034699125.1 Gisinianus flammeolus
TTGCCGACACAATAACATTAAAACAGCAAGGACACTTTTAAAAAGGTTTATGACTCACGAGCCTTAAAACAACAAAGACATTTTATGGGTTGAGCAGAGACAAATTTTAAGTGCAACGATTCCAGAATCCTTTGTTGTAATTAAACCACAGTGCGCGTGCACATCCATAAATCCAAAATTCTGTTAAAACTAAAACGAATTCTTAAGAGGTTTAAGTTGAGCTAGGGAATCGCGACTCTTGATTCATTCTCAGTTTTTGGGCCTTTCAAGTAATTCCCTATGAGTCCCATTCCATCGCTCAACAAGCCAGAATTCATTCATTCTGCGTCTCGGCAGCCTTTTCTTTTCAATTTCCGTTTCAGCACAAAACTACTAACTTTATTTACCTTTAATTTACTTTTGTTTCCTTGAAAATTTTCCACGTCCAACTTGCCCCCCACCACATCCAGGCACGTCCATAAAAGACCCTTTTTCTCGAACCCCCCCACCCCCCTGAAATCTGCGAGGCTCACAAAATTGCTGACCCCCCACCCCCCTAAAAAAAGACTTTTTACGAACGCCCCTAATTGAAACTTACAAAAATCCCTGTACATAATATACGGAGTGTCCGAACCAGGGAGTGGAGCGCAACAAGACATTCTGAAGGCATGTAAAATGGAAATTGTATATAGGCACGGTCGAGAAAGTTCAGGCATGGCCGGGGAAATTCAAGCATGTGGCCTGGGATTTTCTTTACATTCCTCGAAATCCAGGGTAAAACGCCGAATTCCAAGGTCTATAATTCGGATTTGTCATGATTTTGTATACACCACAGAATCGGTAGAAACAAAAACAGTTTGAAAGCAGGTCAAAAACTCCGAAAGACACTGAATTCGGGGTTTTCAATTCAGATTTCTTAAAGTTTGACTGCGGATTCGGTTTCCTCATGATTTTTCATCTCCAACGTTCCCCCTCGATATATTTTCTTTGCAGAAAGAATGGAACGAGAACCTCTTGGAACTTTTGCATTCTATTCTAAATATTGTGCAACTGTCCAGCTGTGTTCGCTCGTTCGTTTGTTTGCTTCCTTTGTCTTCACAGCTCTCTGTGTGTATATTACGTTATGTACGCTGCAGGGAAAAGGCTGGTGGATTTTTTCCCGACTTGGATGGACGAGTTTTGTCCGCCGTGTACCCAATTCAATCCACAGTCTCCCTAAAATCTCCTGATTTTCCATTGAACATCCCATTTTTACATATAATTGTGACTGTGCTGACAACAAGAGCAAATTCAGGTGATTGCAGTGACACCAAAACATATCCGTAAGAATTGAAGGCAAAACCGCAAATTGACTTTTCACGAGGGCTCAAAACACGCGTTGGAATTTTTTCAAACGCCCATTTTGAGAGTGAAAACTTTGACAATTAAATTGGGTTTCCACATGGAGTTCACAAAATTCAAACTTACATCAAAGTTTTCCTCTCGACTTGGTCTTTCTGTCCATATTTTTATTTTTGAGTCTAACTCTACCATTTTAGATCTGCGTTAAATATATCACCAGTTGAATTCCAAGCAAGTTTTGATAAAACTTTGGAAGGAAGTTTGGAATTTAATTGGCCGTATATTTACAAATAAATGTTCAGGTGACGTTCAAACAAAGAATGAAATCAAATAAAACTCTCTTTTGTTTGCCACGAGTCGTCATTTACAAGTTATAAAACGAGGGTTTGTCTTGAGTATATGGTGATGCCCAAGAGATAAAATGTATATTGCCACACAGACGAGTACTTTCTTGCCGAATACAATACAAAATGCCATTGATTGGAAGGATTAGAACAATACAGAGGTCGCACCACGATTTAAAACTCACTTTTCAAATTGCTTTCCTGACCAACACGCTTAAGTTAACGGGAAAAACCATTGCTCGATTGCCATCACACTTTGCTCAGTTCTTTTAACTAATGACAAGCGTCTCAGGTTTTTTCGTACCTAATCCTTTTTGAATCTAAACAACGTTTACCAACTGCTGCACACAACTCCCAAATTGCTAACGATTTGGGTTTGGACACGCTCAATTGACACTTGTGGAACAAAAGTGGTGAGGTTTTATTTATACTGCTCACAATTTCACCATTTGATTTGTGAACATGGATGAACACACACGAACAACATCTTTTCTTCTGTTCACTAAGCACATAAAGTCTGCATATACAAACAAGCTTTGTGGCTCCATTAAAAAAAATGTTGAGGTTTCTTTTGAAATTGGCTCTAGTCATTCGTCTATTTGAATCAGAGAAATCCAGTGGAAGTGATGCGTCGTTTGCCTCTAATAATAATGAAAACCACTGGGGAAATGGAAGATTGTTTGACAGTGTTGAGTCCTGGATGGAAACCTATTCCGCCTGCGCCATTCACATCGTATTCAACCAGAGTTCTCCCGAGTCCGCCCTTCTCCAGCCCCCCATCAAAATCCCTCTCACCCTGAGCAGCATGGACCCCGCCTTCATTCACAGATCCATACCGGATATCACGCTGACATTTAGTTGGTTTCTCATGGATAAGTATCCTATAGATAAAATAGTTGGGGACGTGAGCCCCGAGCGAATCTTCACCACCCCCATTCGACAACACAATTACCTCCCATGCTCGGCCACCTTGTACCTCGACCTCTTCCGTCATATACATACGGAATTCTTCCCTCACTTGGTGGTGAGTGGGAGTTTGATTTTTGATCCGAATCCGGTCAAGCACATTCATGTCCTCCTCCCCAGTGAAAAGTATGTGCGACATATAGCACAAGTCCTGACCTCCGCGTATCTGCAGCATCCAACCAAAATGGATTGGTCTCGACTCGTTCTCTTTGCCCGGGCCCCAAATGATCATGATGATAAGAGTTTAAGTTCTCTGTCCACGAAACTGGAATTCAACAGCTTGTTCATGATTTGTTTTCACTGTGTCCCGGATTTTGTGGTTGAAATTCCAATCAAAATACGAAATTTCATTCAGATACCGGCCATAATACAAACTGTAAAATTTGTGGTTGACGTGATCAGGATAGAATGGCCTGAGGGCAGACAAACGGATTTCGAAGAATTACGGTTATTACTATGCAAGCGGGACGTGTACCATGAAAAGGGAGCCCTCTTCATCCCATTTCATCAGGACAAATACAAGAGCGTGCAAGGTAAAACCGAGTTTGGAAGAGCCGAGCCCATAATTGTGGTACTGAATGGGAACTTCACTCGGTTCTCCAACTCCAGTTTGCGATTCTTTCGAAATCAACGGAACATTGAGGGTTTTGTAGAGCCGATACTGGCTACAACATGGCCGTGAATACTCGCTTCATCCACGAGCTCCTCCCGATCCATTCCGACTCCTTCAATTTCCTCACGTGTGCCATCAAAACAGAGCAAGTGGACTTTACCGTATTTTCCCATCCTTTTACGGTCGTCCTCTGGCTTTTGATCCTCCTCATCTATTTCACGTTCTCCCTCCTCATTTCTCATTTAGTGGCAGAAAGAACTGAAAAGAAAATGTGCAGTCGACAATTGATCCACTGGCTGATAAACAGTGTGTTTGTGATGCTTCGAGTATTCTTCGAGTCGGGGAATGTTCCATGCAAAGTTCCGACTGAGACGGAGGAATCTGACGCAGTCGCAGTAACGACGACGAGACGAAGAATTAATCTCTTGCAGCGCCTTCTTTACCTCTGGCTTTTCTCAGCCATTGTTTGTTAACTGTTACAAAGGAATGTTGACGGCGGACGTGGCAGCACCCAAAAAACAAGTGTACTTCAGTCGATTTGAAGAGTTTGCCGAATTTGAGTTGTACGCAGCGTTCAGGCGAGAGAGAATGAGCTCAAATGTACATCATTTTTATAAGTGGGTACAAGATGTTGAAAAAAATTACAAAGATATTCCCAAGGAATACCCAGACATTTTCAAATTCCATGTGCATGGCTACACGGTTTTTGGAGAGAAGGCCTGGCATGAGTATGTCAAACTGGTGAATGGCAAACTGCAATGGTCGTCGAGACAAGGCCATAATATGGACAATCATGAACCGGAAGTTGGACGGAGGTTTGATAACAAAATAAATGAATTGGAGAAGCTGTTGAGGATGCTTCAAAAATACCCGCCCACATTTCCCAACACGTCAATTGAAGGAATCATTTCCAAATGCAATCGGACGGCTCTCGTGGATTACAATTCCGATTTGGGAAAATTCACCCCGGAATTTCCCTCAGACGTGGATGAAAAAGGGATGAATAGGAAACGGGTGGTTTTTACGAAAGGGACCGAGAAGTATCTCAAGGAGGACATTGGCTGGGTGTTTGGTGACGATTTTCTCGGTGGTGGACTCCTTTGAAAGTTCATTCAGAAATTCCTGGTCCAAAGTGGGATTCACAATTGGCTCAACTTGAATTTTCCTCTTCGAGGTCGGGATGATAAAAGTTTGGGAGACAGAATCGATGCCAGTTTAAGGAAAAGCAATGGAGTGCGGTCTTTGTATTTGTCATCAAACTTAATTCAAGGGATCCTCATCAATTCCTCGGGATTTCTCATCTTTTCCACTTTGATCTTTTTCAGTGAACTCTGTTCCGTTCACTTAGTCCGCATTAAATGGAAATTGGCGAATCTGAAGAACTTCAAACTTAAACGGAGCAACAAGCAGATTTCGCAGCGAAATAGCCAACGTAAAATGCGCTTAAGGGTCACTGGACTCTGGAGCGGCATTCAAAGAGAAAACCGTGACCAAGGAAAAGGAATTCAGACAAAAACGTTTGTGGTGTTCGTCCAACCATCAAATGCAATTTAGACTCATTGAATTGAATTCATATTTTTTAAGAGTGAACCCCAACGGGGTTGTTGTGTAGCAGTATACTTAAATACATTATAAATTTTAACCTTGAATTCCTCCTATTCATTTAACGGTCAAGTCCCCCCCTCCACAGGAAGCAAGCTCTTTCTACATCCACTTTCCTCCTTTCAAAATCCAAAACTTCTTCGGATTTCATAAAAAAAGGCAGGCAATTCGAGGGAAAGTAGTCCGCCTATATATATATGAGAACACCAAAAGGGGTCAAAAGTAAATCTATCCGAATGATGGGTTTCACATCGGCACATAAGGGAGCCTTCGTAAAAAGTGTCTTCTTTTCAGGGGGGAGGGGGTCAGCAATTTTGTGAGCCTCGCAGATTTCAGGGGGAGATGCGGTTCGGGAAAAGGTGTCTTTTTTTTGGCTCCTTTCCTCACAGTGTAGTTGAAGACATCCCTCATGGATTTCTCAAGTAGCCCCATGTCTCCCCCCGAAACTAATTCATCACATCCAGACGCATGCGTGGCAAAACTGACGGCGTCATTTTCCTCCTTTTCGGACACATAACCACACAGAGAATGTCCAAAGTCACATCCGATTTTTAGTCCGTCCATCAGCATTCCGCAAAAACGGAATTTCCAAAGCACCGCAAGTTTATCATGCCCACAAATTTTTCATTGGATTGATTTCCATGATCATTTGGCAAGTTGAGGGTTTTTTGTTTTGGATTTTGGCATGAAAAATGTATTGGCGAATGAGATTTTCTGTGTGGCAATGGGAAAAGGGAAAGACTGTACGCAATACATTTGTTTGCAATATTTTATTTACATTTAATTATCCAGCACTAACTTATTAGCATTATTTTACATCAAATATTACAGGTATTTTTTAATTTACGCTTATTCACATAGATTATATTTCTATATATATTCCCACATTTCTATTCATTGGTGTAGATTAATTTATTTGAACTCGTAATTAACACAAAAATCTCAAAAGAAAAGGCGACGAATCCAAATAATATGAATCCAAAGTAAATGCTGAAAGTTGTCTCCACAAAATTTGTATCAAGTCTCAAGGGCTGAACATAGATCCGACTGCTGTTTAAAAACCGGAGGGACTCTGTATAGTTGTAGTTATCATTCAAACGTAAATAGAAATTGTACAATGCAGACTCGAGACACTTTTGAAGGAGCTTAGTAACAGGTCGAAACCCTGCAAAGCGTTGGTAGTACCATCCCATCACGAAATTCCCTACTTCTTCAGAGCCCTTCATGAAACTGCGTGTCCCAATCGTCTCTTGTCGGCCTTTTGGAACTCTAAAGGTCAACAAGTCGCTTTTGTAGTCAAAATACGCCGAGTTGTTACACATTGACACTTCTTCTTCCCCCGTCACTTCGGGAAATCCTTCGGGTAGCTTCACTTGTTTTAAAAGGCGTAACAAATGTTCCCATGATCCATTAGGGTGTGTTACATTTGGTTGATCGGTCACATAACCGCGTTGCTCAAAGTATTTTGATGCCCCTTCAACAGACCAAAGTTGTTTTACTGCAGGATAGTACTGACTTTCAAGAGAAACGAGTCCACCAATAGTGTCAAACATTTCCCTTATTCTTAGAAAACTCGCCTTTGTTGGAGTATGTGCAAGCCATGCTGGATCCACAGTGGAGTACATCGTAAAATTCTCTAGTTGCTCAAACGTTGTGAGGAAATTCTGGGGTTTCCTTGCCGTCACATCTAAATATTATATACATAGAACATTACTTAATTCATTAAAGGAATGAATTAAGGACAAAATATGTAGCAATGCGAATAGTAAAAAAACCTGAAGTGACGACTCCTTTGTAGGCGTTGCTAATCGTGACGCTCATGAGGAGCCAAAACAGAAGAACCATCTTGAATAAAGTATTATTCTTGAGACGGCTATTCAAAGGTTCCTCGTACGTTTCTAGTAAGATCCCAATAGGAATTAAAAATGCAATGGAAAAATTCTGACAGGGATCCGGATTCTGCTGGAAAAAAAGGTTGTACAAAACGAATATATAAATGACCAGAACGATGGCGAGAGTGATCCACAAATTCCGCTGGAACGGCATGATGAAAATGTAAAAGGATGTCTCCTCTGTGATTCCCGCACACGTAAAGAATTCCATCCCCTCCATTTGTACAGGAAGGAAACGCGCTTCAGAATTGGTATGATGTTTGGTAGCAAACTCGATCTCTGGGTATTTGTGTAGGATTGTTTCCGAAAACGGTTCCCAAGGAGTAAAATACGTTTGGTTTGGGAAGGCAGAGCGAATAGGGCCGGAAATCATTTTCACAAGCATAAATACTTCCTTTGGAATTTTCATTTCACGAAGTCCCTGTCCCTTTCTATCTTTGTACCCTTTTCTCCCCAATTCTGACCCTTTTTTTTGCTTCAAAAGTAAGACTACGTCATTGAACAATACCTGACCTATTTGAATGGCCGCATTTTCCACTTTCCAAAACTGTTCCTTCAACATCTCCTTCAAAATCCCAGTCCCTGCTGTATTTTGGTTCTCCAGAGGGAAAAAATAATCTGGTTGGAATGGTGAATGTGCGTCCAAACACCACCATCTATGGATTTGAATAGAGTCAGAATATTTCCCCGTTGTCCTATCCTTTGCAGTTCTCACAGTTGAGCTCAAGAGGAGTTGATACGACTCACCCCAAAATAATTTGTAATCTTCAGAGTCCACTCCACCATATATCTGGATGAGATCCGTCATTCTATTTTCACTCAAACCTTCTTCCATCACAAAATTAGTAATCACAAACTGTTCTTTTAAGGAAAGGGAAAGTTCAGTGAACAGACTCAAGCCGTGAATGGATACAACTTTAGTAACAGTTTCTGTTGTTCTACGCTTAGAAACTCCAAGAACAAAGAGGATAACCACGGCGCAGGACTCTTCGTGTCGACTGTAAGAATGTTGATTGTAATTAAGTGAGTAGAACATGAGGGATTTGGTTTGAGCCAGTAGAGAAGTATTCCTCCCCAGGAACTCACCAGCCTCATATAAGAGAATTGGGAATTTGTCCTGTTCAAAATCCATTCGTGTTTTGGGATTGGTTGTGAACACGAGGATTTGACAGGACGGAAAGTTTTCCAGGTGCCTTTCAAAAGTTGGAAAGTCAAGTGCCGCTGATGGATTTGAATCCGGATGGCCTGAGACAAACTGTAGGATACAAATACTCGACAGGAAACGTGAACCAGATTTAGACCACATTTTTGAAGTATGTATATATTTTGACTCGTTATTTTTTTCAGTTTCTATATCTACAGAGATTCTGTGTGTATGTGCTTTACTTTAAAATTGCAGTCGTCTTCATTGAACGTGTTTTTTTAAACTATAATTGTATAAATTATATGTGGGATTTGATTCAAGACAATTCAATGTTTCCTCATATGTGAATGTGAAAATGAGAAAAAGTAGAAATGGCGGACTCATTTCTCATGAAATACGTGGACTTTTACGAATTGGATGTGTGGAGTTCGTGTTCAATCTTCACTCGAATTACATTATTTCGATTGCCTCTGTAATGGATTCGACGGCGGTTCGATATATACGTATACAACACCTTGTTGTATTTCGTGTGGATTATTTTCCACGTTTGAGCTTTTATATATAAGGGAGGAAGGGGTAAAAATGACCACCGACGTTAAAGTTAAATAATAATTAAACTAGTGAATATAATTTATTGACGTCCACATGTGTTTCGTAGCTTGGACCAGTCTACATCAGATTCGGATGGTATAGTTTCAAGAACAAAGGTCAAATTGATAGTGTTCGAGTGACTTGACAAATGCTTGCAAGAAGGGCACTGCAAACACGGTGATTCGCTTGTGTGTTCACCCATAAACACTTTCAAAAATCATATTTCTTGGTTTAATAATATTTTTGGCCCACTAAGACTTTCATTTGCTTGCCAATGCACCAAATAAGCTTGCAAACAGTGGCGGTTCCAGACCAATTTTTGAGGTAGGCCCAAATTTAAAATGCAGTTTTATCTAGTGTAAGTTCCTTTTTTCAGCTTTGTATCTAGTGTAAGTTACTTTTTTTCAGTTTTTTATCGTGCAAGTTTTTAAACATGCCTATTTTATGAAGTTGTACGGGCATAAAGTACAAGTTAAATACGAAATTGAGCTTTTATTGTGAATTATTTATATATTTATCCATACCAAATGTCCACATGCATGTTTCACCATTTGCTTGCCAATTGGCAGTTGGGAAATCGTCAGAAGCTGAAAATTGACTGATTTAATTAACATTACGCAAATGCTGAAATGTTACAAAATTCGAGGATTTTTCGACATGGTTATGTTTTCCATATATGATTTACATATGGCTTGCGAAAAATGGGTGAAATCCGATGGGGAAGAAAGGCACAGTGGAGAGCTTTATATAAGAACGGGAAATACATTGTTGCTTATGGCACTCTATGTTAATTCCGAGTCCGCTCGCTCTCGCTTTTCACTCGCTCACACAATGCTCACACTCGCTTGAAGCGAGTCGCTTCACATTCACTATATCACAGCATGATGCGCATGTTAAAATTCCAATACAACTGGAAAGGACCGGGTAGATTTTCTTGAGACCCTTCAAATCTCCAGCCTTCATTTTTGTTCTAAAATCTTGCATCATGAATTTCCTCTCCCTATCAAACTTTTTGGATTTTCTGTATGGTTCGTATGGTTATGGTATTTGGTCTGTATTCGAATATAGGAATCACTCATTTAAGTCAGCCAAACATTTCATTAATACATATTCATTTTGCCTGTCATGTGCACTTTTAACTTTTTTGAGACGAAATGTTGTAGGGGAAAAAAATAAACGGTGGGCACTTTTGGAAAGCGAAATGTAGGACGAAAATAATTGTTGTTATTAATTAAGGTCTATTACATGATTTCAATGTCAAACCCACAATGCAAGCGTTGACGTTTTCGAGAAACTCAGAAATATTTTGAACAAACTTTGACTCAAGGGAATTTTCACGGAAAACAATGAAACTCACGATCAATGAGTGATTAGTTATGACCCGGAAAAAGCCCTTATCTATAATGTGGGCTGTCAAAATTACAGATATATATAGGCCTGGGCCTATATACCTGGCCTTACCCTGGAACCGCCACTGCTTGCAAAAAATCATGGAACACTAATAGACCCAAATGAAAGACACTTTTTACAGAAGGTGGTCATTTTTACTCGCCGTATCGTTTTGGAGACCCCGTTTAAAAGTTAAATATCTACCAGAATGCATTAAAAATTGAAGAAAAAGTAAATGAGGCGTCGATATTATAGACAATGAGTCAATCTCTCGTGTGACGCATTCACAATCCCAATTCCTTCATTACAATTCGCGTAAATGCGAAAAACTTTTGGTGACCATTTATACCCCGTCCTCCTCTATAATGTGCAATTAATTGAAAGACGTCATTGTTTTTATGAATTCAGTTCCAACTGCTCAATACTTTACTTGCGCAAAGAGGACGAAGTTAAAATTCATCATCAATAAGTGACGATTATATCTCTTCTGAAAGCTTATAGCAAAACGTACTGTAGTCTCAACCGGAAGTGTCCTGTAGCGAATTAGCGAGAAAAAAATCTTGAGTGAGCAACGGGCGGAGTTACACACCGAGCAAGCCAATGAGAAGCGTTTGAAAAGTAAGTTGACATTTTGTATGCACGATAACGTAAACTGAGTACATACTTATCATACCATAAACTGCAAACGGCACGTTTGCTTCTCATCGGTTTAATATTGAAATTCAAGCCAATAA
>JAIUND010004943.1:0-10595 GCA_034699125.1 Gisinianus flammeolus
GGTTCTATGGTGTAATGGTTAGCACTCTGGACTTTGAGCAATGTTGAGCATGATGGAAAGTCATCCAGCGATCCGAGTTCAAATCTCGGTAGAACCTTAATTTTGCTCGTTTTTTTGTTAAAAAAACACTGATGAATTTCAATGCGACAATAAATATATTTTTATATTACCAAAGTCATTGTTCAATAAATATTTACTGCTTTGATTTCAACTCATTTTACATTTTACACTGCCAGTCCATCCCCATTTTCTCAGCATATGGATGTCTGGGACGAAAGTAAACTATTATGAACAGACAGTATAGAATAGACGTTCTCCCCAACTTTACAAGGAATAAGGATTAATTTGATGGTATAGATATCACATTGAAAAATGAATTCCTTTGCATTCACACAGCTTTTAAATGTGTCTATTTGACGTATCGATGAAATTTCATTAGACGATTAGACAAATGCTGACTAATTGTAAGCTATTTACCACAACCGTAAATTTTAGGGGAAATTTACCATTATTGAGTACTTTGTGAAACCTGTTACAATCATAGATATACTATATCACTACAAATAGCTAAACACTTACAAAAAAAAAAGTTAAATATACATACACAAATATTCACACATCTCGTCTATGCCTGTTTTAGCTGTCAGTGTGTTATTTTACTCGAGGGATTTTACATGCATGGAATTATGTTATATAATTATTTGACGAAGATGTCATTGACTGAAGGAGTGGAGGAGGAAGAGAAGCGTATATAGAAGAAGGCAGGTATTTAAGTGAATAGTAACAGTACTTTCATGAACATGCAAGTAAAAATATAGACATTGGTATATTTATTTCTCCTTATGCATACACATACACATACACATACCTATACTATACCTCAAGTTATTTTGCAGAGTTCAATGCATGAGATTCATTTATGTGTGCAAGCTCGTGAAAATCCATACAATATACTGTATAGGAAACCTCTTATTAAATATACATGGGCGATGACAATAGAAACCCCGAAACATGTGGCCAAATACAAAATCTCGAACCAAAAAAAGCGAAAGTCTTATAATATATATACTGTAAATGATTGCTTCATAAATCAAAATATCTTTTTCACATCTTATTTTTACATACTTAATATGCTTTTCAGTATTCAATTTATTCAGCTCAGGTTTCTCTATATATAAACATGCAATTCCAATATAATAGATTGGATTGTAGTGATCTCTACTCTATAATTCATTCACAAATTTAATTCATCACAATAAAACTTATCACTCTACATAATATGTATATAATATATACTTATTTAATAAATTATTCCTAATCATGGCTTCCATTGAGATGAGATTTCACCTGAATGCTATTTGTATCATACAAATTCTTTCTGAAGCATAAACACTTGTAGTGCAGAAATAGTAACAATTAATGCAGTAAATGTTCATCAGTTATTTCAAGCACAATACTTACACACATCATTGTTTAGACGTCAAAGCCTTTTTGAATATTGAAGCCGATTTACATATATATATATATATATAATGATTATAATGGCTCTGTCAACAAATCTCATTTAATTCCTTGCTAAAAAAACAAGTAAAAACATTGCAAAAATAGAGTATGCGAAATTCACTCGAGGGGTCGCCAGGATTCTGCAGAGGCTTTGGAATCTTTGAAATGTATACAGCGTTCGAGAAAGAAATTTTTGCTCTGTGAAAAATATACACAGTACATTACTCTTTGCCTGAGATGGGAATGCTGGGAATTTTCCGAATTACCATTCAAATGACCAAATTAAATAAAATATATAGAGATGTACAAAACATGTGTTGACAGAGTTAAATATTGTCTTGAAAATTTTTCAGTTTTTTATCCAAATATTTAAACAAAACCTTCTATAGAAGTACACTTTCTATTAAAAACGGGACTTTTATGTATTTTTATGAAATTAAATTCCAAACAATATCTTAGAATATTTCCTACTTTTTCTGGACAAAATCTCCTCATCTCTTTCATACAGTCTTACTCGAATTAATTACGTAATTAAATTAACCAATTTAGAGTACGAATAAGGACTTGCATACAGTTTTGAATGGCAATTGTGATGGTATAATTTCTGAAATTCCCCTTAGAGGAGAATATACAGAGTGTATAGAGAGGGGTTCAAAACAGTTTCATATAGTATAGTAAAAACCATGCTATAGTACTATAGTACTGTCCATATGATCTCTCACTACATATGATCTCTCTGTATATATATGACAGCGACGGCCAGAGAGGAGAGAAGTAGTATTTCTACACATCCCATACTACTTTTAATATCAGTGAGAGAGAGAGAGAGAGACGAGAGAAGAGAAAAAAACAAAAAACTCTACAGTGTGTAGTATAGTGGTTGCTATTTAGTTTAACTCAGGTAGTGTGTGATCTGATTTCAAAGTTATATATTACTGCTACTACTACTACTACTACACTATCTATATTAAAGGAGAAGAAGAGACTGCTGCTGTTGTTGGCTGGTTGAAACGTTAAAACTTGCAACATGAAAACCGGAAGTAGTGTTAGTGTCTCGGGGTCAGTTTCTGTTGCAAATATAACTGCTACGGCTACCTGTCAGTTGTTCAAGGATTGACAGGAAAGAAGTCCAGTTCCATATCACATTTAATCATGGATTCAACATCTTTTGTCTTTGATTATTAACATAACTTACTACATTACAATAAATTCCATATTTAAATTGTGTCCAGTTTCTATTTAGTATATATTTTACCTATTTTGAATTCTGCTCTTTAGTTTTTTATTTATTTATTTATATTCTTTTATTTATTTCACATTTGTGTGTGTTCACGCGGTACGGTATTTTTGTACATTGTTTTTTAAAACCAAAAACTATAAAATATAACATATTAGTATCTGTGTCGCCCTTCATCCCTCTCTCGTGTCTCTCTTTAAAAAACAAAAATTAAGAACCATAATCATCACAATTATTGGTGAGAGTTGACTGTATAGTTGTTGCATATAATACTATCATAAAATACAATATTTACATTAGTAAACCTGAATAGATACTCTTCAAAACTTGTGGACGATTCAAAGTGAATGTGTGTGGACTTGATAATATTTACAAATAGAACAAAATATTATGTGAATCCCATTCATTTTCCTTTTTCTCTCTCTTTCTCTTCAATCTACATATTTTATTCTTGATTGTCAAGTTTATTTTGTATTCTTAATACACTAGAAAATATACTCTCTCGTTTTTGTTACCAACTAGATATATAGATACCTATACGGTATATCATATACCAACAATACTGCAACAATACGCGGCCAACACAACGTACTACATATATCTAACTATGAACTATAACTAACCATCACCCTCAATACGGACTATTGAACAACAAACAGTATTAAATTTGATATACTCATGCACATCACTTTACAAAAACTATTAATGACGGTTGCCAATTCTTTCTGTTCTCTGTTTGGAATATAAAATTTGTTTTTACAAATCCTGCATTGGTTTCAAATATATAAAACAACATTTTTTGAAGACCATTAAAATACATTCAATGTATTACATTGTGCTCACTTTTTTGATACCAGATTTATAAAAAACTATATACATGTAAAGTATGTGCAACAATAATTCTATTTATGTGGTGACTACTATTTCCTTTGAAAACTTATTGTACAAGATTGATGTCACAAAAAACGAATATATATACCTACAAGAATAATTTTGGTGGTACATAAGTAATGTAAGTTATAATAATAAATTAAATTACAACTTTAAGTTGTCAACTTAAAATAATAAGACATGAGGAGATATAGCTGATATACCAAAAAAGTGTGACCCCGGTGTTGTGTATTTGTGTTCCATTCTCGAGCTGCGATCACAATAGTAACTTTGAAAACGTATCAAAATAAAATATTATAATAATATAAACTTCAGTCTTCCCCAAAATAAATTGTGAATATAATTTTAGACTATATAAACGTATAATAAAAAAACAAGCAACGACGACAAACTCAAAAACTGTTCAAAAAAAACTGTATACAAGAATCGTATGGGAAAAGGAAGTCAATTCGAGTAAGTAAAGTTTTCTTGTCACTATTTTGGTCGATTCAAAAATTAACAATATCCTTCATTTGGTATAGATGAAAAGAAAGGTTGGCCATGATTTCACAATGACACATTCATCATTTTCATCCATGAGCTATTCTATTCATTGATGAACGTGCATATGTATTACACGATAATCGAATTTATAACTAGCAACTTGAATAAGTAGGTAGTTTTTATTATTTATACAAATGTTTGTTTATATACAATGTACACTCTGTAGTACAGAGTCTGTACACATACGTTCTGTTGTACATTATTCAATGAAATCTTGAACAAACGCATCATAAGCTAATACAGACGTCATTAATCTTTAATAATGAGCTGAAATTAAATTATTATTATAGGAATTATGAAGAGTCAGCTATATCGTGTCAGTGTCATGTATATAATAATATGATCTGAGCATATGATGCGTTTTATTCACATTTTGTTCATAATCAGCAAGGATTTGCTATTTGCTTCCTATATACAACTGTATACTCACACAAATTCCGAATTCTGTTTGAAAATTAACTGATGATTCCGGTTTCAGAATCCGGAAAGAAACGTTGGCTAATAATTTGCTGATTAGATACGTCGGATAGGTCAATGTGCGAATTGGACAGTATCCATTGAATAAACTCATAATTTACAATTTAAAACTTTTGAATATACGTATATGTGATAGTTTTCTTGCCATTTTACCAACTCATCATGTGTCAAGTTTATAAAACTCGAAATTTGTCTCTCTCTCCATTGTTTCAATGGACTCTTTTTCCTCATTGTTCAAATTGCGTGTTTACATACAATTCCATAAAAATTTCGGGTGTTTTTGGTTTGGTAAAGGAAAATTTCATCAACTTGACCGTCCATATACTATAATATACCCTCGCACAAACTCGCAAACAAAAAGACATTAATACATGTACGACTTTTTGCATCTTTTGTCTTTCATTTGTGAGATTTGCTTTTATCTCGTTTGGTCACGCCTTCCGATCAGCAAGGTTATTATAAGTACGCACACTAAACTACGAGAATTTTAGGTTTGCTATATATATTATTCTGTTCTGCTATTCTACCTTTAATAAATTTTAAAGGCACACACACAACACAAACACATACATTGTACAGTCATCAGCGTGCAAGATACACTTCAACTCAATTATATTACCTCATACTCACTTACTTCTCATACTCACACGTTATAATATTTTTCCTATCTCTCTCTCTCTCTCTTTTCAGTCTTTCTATCCAAGAACAAACCACCATCAACTCTACCTACAAGTTACAAGTTAAAACTAACTACACCCAAATATATAATATGTATGTATATAACATGTATGTCTGTCCATTGTCTATGTACTTATAAACTCTTTCCAGCTGGCTATAATTAAATAAATACCTTTTCATATACATATATTAAATTAAATTTGTATCTTACATTTTATATTATTGTCTTTCTCTTTGTGACTTGTGAGCAGTATAATATACTGTCTTACATATGTACTTGTATACTATATGTATACCTGTAATAATAATGAACACAATCAACAGTTCTTCTCTGTGTACTGTGTAGGTATACTTTTATACGATAGACTATATGCATAAGTTGAATAGTAATTGCCGAGTGTCAATGTAAAATTACAGCAGCAGGCAACATTTTCATAACTTTGTATCCAAGACACTAGTTTTCTTGTGCACATCTACTTTTAGACAAGCTTATGTTTCTTAATCTCTACTAAAACTGTCTGAAATTGTCTTTAAAAACTAAGGAAAGTTTAGCCTTTTTAGGCTCACCTTTCAACTAAAATAATTTACTTATAGACTTTTGAGCTACTCAAGGCAAAAACATACATTTAAAGACAAAAAACGGATTGAAAAATTAAGGTCGTACTAAAAATATCATATTTCAGAACGTGTTTCCAAAGGGATAACTTTTTTAAAACCCAAATTCTGTCGAGTTGTGTACATATACGTTTAAAATTTAAAATACAAAAAAAGTTTACGTTTAAATTCTCGAACTGGTATGTAATTGTGTAGTGTATATTATTATGTGGTTCTGTACTGAAATTTCAAGTGTACGTCAAAGTGTTTTTAACCATCGTGTATGTGTTGCATTTCTTGAAATCGTTTGTACTCGACTACTCACATGTTGAGCCGTTCTCCTTTTTGCTTTATTTATTGTGGGTCTCGCTAACGGGTTTCGTTTCGACTCCCACTTTGAATGCAATATGATCATAACATGATGAATTACAAAGTACAATGAGAAACAATTAACATGTATTGAATATAAATATACGAAAACTGCCACAAACCAAACCAACAACGTACACGTATGTACATGCCAAAATACTTATAAAGGGCCACAGTATTTTACCGTTTGGGCCTGTAGTAACTTAACAAGTGTATGTAAATTTGTTAAAATAATTATTATTGTCAAGTGTTTTTATATTTTATACACCTTCCGTACAGCTCAAGTAATGCAAATTGAAATCTGCATCAACAAGTGCATTGTTAAAATATATCACAAACGCTTACTATACCTATATTCAATGCAAAATTCATCTTCATATATAATATTTTGAACTACACAACTCTCTAAAGACTTTAGTAAATGTCTTGGTGCGGCGGCACACATGTAAAATAATTTGATATACTTACATTACATTTAGTGAATCTCAAAACTTAAAGGTTCTTGTGCTTCAAGTAATCTCTGAATAATTTCAGCAGCAGTATAGATGAACTAAACTTGACGTGTGTTTGTGAGATTAAAGTGCAACGATAATTTTCGTTTTTATACTATCAGAGTAAAATCTCTATATCAGAGGTGTACGTACTATAGTCCGGGATTTTTATATCTAACTTAGGTACCACCATACATATGCATATTATGCATATGTAATTATTATTGTAGTTTAATATATTTCTATAGCAAGTTCAACCCCATATGTTCTATTATTATCATATCATTCAACGTAATCCAATTATTAAATCCATTTTATTTATATCTCACTTGACCGCATCAGTATGAACCCAAAGTATATTATAATCAAACTTCTAAGGTGAGGTAGGAAGTTTTAAATTATACCAGTCACGGCGTACATGCATATATTGCACTGTTACTTCCCATTACGTTAGAGCTTGCTAATACCCATTGTTATAATTTAAAACTTGGTTATAGTGTAATTACGACTTACTCGAGCTCTGCATGGCGAAAATATAATATTACAAGTTGAAAATATAATATACCTACCTCTGTGACACATAGTATGTGTTCTGTATACGTCTCGAGAAAATCTCATCTGCATAAACTTACCATCTGTTAATGATTCTGTTGGTGCCATCAACCGTCATAACCATAAAGGATTCTCTCACTCCTTTGAAATCCTTATGTCATCATTTCTTCTTCGTCTTGTACTTTGAGTCTTCACTTTGGTTTGTGGCATATTCTCCATCTTGAGAATATTATATTTTAGTTGATTTCCTCAATCTCATCGTCCATATGAAATATATAGCTGGGTACATGTCATGTGCTCTACTCGCTCCCAGAGTTGTCTCAAACTCTTAATTTTCATGACTATGTATTCAACCAAATGAACTCAAAAACTTCTCGGAACAAACTGCGCTCATCTTTTTTCTTTTCTATTTTAAATGATTCCATGGACCTGACTATAGAATATAGAATTTCATTCTTTTTATTTTATAATCAACATTTTCCTCACTAAAAAATATTTTGATTCTATAGCTAGTAATAACTAGTTAGGTTTACTTCCTTTCCATATTTCTCCCGACATCTCCACTATTTAAGTACGTTTCTTGAAGTAAAAGTAAATAAATCCTGCTATTTAAATGTAACTCAAGATCCAAGCTGGACTTTTGAAGCTTGAAATTTTTATAATTGCAACAGCAGCAGGAAAAGAAACTGAAACCAATGCAAGGATAGTATAAAATGAAATAGTTTGTCTGTACATATTAGTATTACATATCATATATGCATTATGTAATTTGAAGTCGACGAAACTAATTCTTTCGTTTTTAACATATCAAGACTTTTTGACTTTTGACTCTATACAGAATACTTTGACTTCTTGATCTTTATTTACGTATTCTAGTTCAGTATTTCTGCTGATGTTTTCAGTTTTGATTCCATATTATTATAAAATCACAATTAAGGCTGCAGGCCGCAGGCACGATCGAGAGAGTATACTACACTGAGAATACTAGAATAAAGGATGGGGTAAAATGTATGCATGAAATAAATATGAATGTGGTCTGTATTCTGTTTTATTTATCTATCCACCCTGGGACCAAGCTAGTTAATGTGTTGTGGGGATATAGTGAATATAAATTTGAAGAAAAGTATTCTCAAGTTTTGAATGCAATATTATATAGTTACTTATTCTGAAAGGAACTAGATGTTAAACATGTTCATATAATATATGTACATGTGAGTAGAAGTACATACACGACCAGTGAAGCACTCAAGATAATTTTCTCAAGAGAACTAACAGAAGCGGTGTCTTTTTTTTTATTTACAGGGCAGTAAAAACTCGCGTGATACTGGAAGAAAACGAAGATTGGTTTCCTCGGTGCTGCTGGACTTGAAGGTTGGATTAGGGACTAACCAGAGGCTTTAAGTTTTTTTAGTGAAAAAAATGCCCGGTGATATAGAATCATCACAATGTCTACACAACAACAACAACATTTTAAACCTGGATAAAACTGTTCCATTGTCACAAGAAGAAATGGCCATGCTTGCAAAAATTGAAGAAGCAAATAGGTAAGAAAACTTTATGCTTGTCATCTTTAAATCTCTTTATTTTGTTTGTAACTATAGAACAAGAAGATTCACTCTTAGTACATAAATAATAGAGAAATCATTTGTGCAATGTGCATAAATATTGATAATAGAGAGGAAAAATAATTTATAGTGACGTCACGAGTAGAAAGCTGTCAGATATTTATAGAGGTATATTATTATTATGATGATTATTATTATTACTGTTTTTTCCTGCTTGCTGGCTTGCGGCAGTAGACGGTTTAGCTATTTGATCGAATGAATGTAAACCAGATCTCGAGTAATAATAAAAATGGTGCATAGTGCGTATTTACAATATACCCACACCCACTCACTAACACATATAGTATCTGTATTTTGCTCTTGAACTTGAAATTCCAAAATTAACATGAAATGAATCTGATTGTAAAACTTTGACTTTTAAATAGTGTTGTTGACTACTTTTCGAATAGACTGTAAAGTCGATTAAGTGTAGGTACTTTACATTCTTCAGTTACGCCGTTCACATTACAGTGCAGTAACGAGCATTGCAACTTTTTATATCGTCATAAAAATAGTAGGGAATATAGGGAAATACATCCATGAATACAAAGTACATTATGGCTGAAATTTTCCAAAACAATCTCCACAAAGTACACATGAAATTAGAATTTGTGTACAGTTCACACAAGTGTATGAGCGATCTTGTTGACAGAATGCTCGTGCACGTCTTCTTTCTTTGGTTGTTTGCATTTCATCAATTTATCAGTGAATCAAAGTGTAGCTTAAAAAAAGCCGGTAAGCCGTATTTTCTTGGATGCTGCACGTAACGTGTAAATCGATCCCTTTAGAGCTGGATTAATGTAAGGGCAAAGTCATGTTTGCAGACATTCCTCGTTTAGAAAATATTTGTAGGTGTACGATGTACTCTTATTTACTTTATTGTCAGATAAAAATCTCTCCAGTGAGAACAACTTCAGATGTATATAAATGTTATACATAAATGTATACTTTGTAAGCAGAATTCTTTTTGTAGTTTCTTTCCTATTGGAGGTATGGATACAAGTATACACATTGAACATATATTAGTTACATGTCATTGTATATTTGTGAAGTGGTTAGATTTGTATTTTTAAATGTTTACATTCTTTCGTCTCTGAATTTGACATGGTGGCATATGTTCAATGTTTATGTCTCATCGATTTTGTGTAGCAATATGTAGTTTTGTATCTTCCAAGCATGTAATATAATATTCTGATAGTTTGACTTTTGACTTTTCCATCATATTTGTCTCACTTGATTCATAGAGTTACACGTCAGTATCACTTTTTCCTTTTTAATTCTTTTCAAGTTTTGTACAACTCTCTCAAATAGTTTGATAGTTTTTGGAGTGTAAAACTTTTGAAATTGAAGGATGGAAATGAACTCAGGATTTGTTTTTCCTTTTTTTTTATAGATTATGATATATCGTAGAGATACAGTAATAACGTATGGTTTATTTGGTGTTTGGTAAACGTCTTGTCTTTACACATGAGGATTTTCTTAGTTATTTACACAGGAAATATTGGTATGTTCATTCTTGTATATATGTGTATGTACATATGTAGGTACTTTGTATACTATCGGGATGTACTCCGTAGATCAGGGGTGGCCAACCCGCGATTCGCGAATCACGAATGATTCTTTGAGCTCTTGACCATGATTCTTTGACTTTGATGG
>JAIUND010004944.1:0-10594 GCA_034699125.1 Gisinianus flammeolus
ATGGATTCACCTGGATTTCAAAGGAGAACTTCCAACCGTTTTTAACGGCCAACTCCAATAATAGTGTCACGCTCGAGAGGAATCCATTTGTCTGTGATGAGCGAATGAAGTGGATTCAAGACGATCCGATGCTTCAACACCATGTTTTAGGAGTTAATTGTGCGAACGATCCGGGAGAAACCATTTTCACAACACATGTTTTCTCGGCGAGTAAAGTTGTCCCTGGTTTCGCGTAATCAACGATCGTCATTATTTTATTGTCCTTATACAATTTGTAAAATGATATGATGATTTAATAAATTGGAATTAAATTTGATTAACTTGAACGCAGCAATGTTTTATTTTGAATGTGTTGAATCATTATTTTCTGCCTTGATTTCCATCTTTCACTGTTACAGAAATTTTCAATTTTCCCTGAAAGTGAATCGGTTATCGGTTTTCAAAGCACATGATTTTGCTTGACGAATACTTACAAATATTATTATGATTATTGGCATTGCCTAACATTGCATTGACGCCTGTGCGATTACACGAAATTGTTAAAATCCCGGCCTTACTTTTCTCAATTCCAGGCTCAAGAATTTCACTTTTTAATTCTAAAATCCTAAAACATTTCTTCCTCGTCAAGCTCGGAGTGTACTTTGCTTGTGTAATTCGAGTTTCACGGTTTTTAGACTGGATAAAATGGAATGTTCGTTGAAACTTGCACTAGATAAAATGGAAAAAAATTCTAGTTTACACTAGATTAAACGGGAGAAAAAAATTGAAAAGGCCGGGATTTGGGCCGCACGTCCACACCTCAAAAAATCTGACGCGGTGTCTCTGATCAAGCCTCACCGCTTTTTAAGTCGTCACGGTTTTCTCGATTCTGAATCTGATTCCACTGTGTGTCTTATTGTTTTAAACCGTTTTCATTCTTTGTATTTAATGTTAATTCCAAATATGAGCCATAAAAATGCATAAAACTAAATGCATGTTGGAATATTAAAAGGCTTGGATTTTTAAAAAAAATGTGTGCACATTTGTCAGAAAGTTTGAAACTCGCACTCCTGCTCTGAAAACAGGGGATCGTAAACTTGATCGGCGTCAAAGTTGAGCATTTAAATTCATTTTGAAAATATCGGAATCAATTTTCATGCTTGCAGATTGGAGAACCCAAATTGTAGAATAAACCGAGATATTTCCAATTCGATTTTAATTTTGAATGTTGTCTTCCCACGCCACTCAATGTTTTTGAATGTTGTGCGGGATTCTTAAATATTCAGATCGTAACTGGATCTAATTGTCCGATTGTCAGTTCTTACAAACAAAATAAAACCAGAAATTTCAGTCAGCGGGTCAACACGTAAAATGTTAAGAAGTACCTCACTCACAGTCTTGTACATTTCCCTGAATTGGTAACTAAAGTTGATTGAACAAAACTTAAATACTTGACCAATGTATAAAATCACTCAAATATCTTCTTCACTGAGACAAACAACTACAACATTTAATTTCTATATTCTCTCAACAAAAGCCCTGCACTGCATGAATAAGAAACCTCGTAAAAGTCCCCGACGATCCGCAGAGGAATTCATGGCTTGGCCGTCCAATTGCACCACACAGCATCAACTCTCCCACATTGTCCTCCTTAACAAAATTGGACAAACACATCGTCAGTTTAAGAATTTTAATGTTCCACACTCTCCAATTGCCCAATTGAGCGTCAAGTCTTATATACCGAAGGTGGCGGATCCTGAGATGGAAAACCAACCCCACACTGTTGAAAACACAGGGGAAAAGTTGTGAGGAAGATGAAAAGGAAAATACGATACATATTTACGTATATAGACAAATCAGGGAATATTTCTTCTCTTTTTTTCTGTGGAAAAATTTCACATTTATAAGTGAAATGAATATTTCTTCTGACTGGGAAAATCCCAGTCAAAAGAAGTAAAAATAGACAAAATTATGATTCCATTTCCTCTCGAGCTGTGTGACTGAGCAAAGGAAAACGAGTGTGAAGGCTGACAAAGGAAAAAATGCAATCCTTTAATATTTTTTCCCAATGAATTTCAAAAGGAGAAGGACAGAAAATCCTCTCGTCCGCCTTGTGGAGTTTACGGCGTCGAAATGCCTGATTAAGAATTTGATTTTGCAACGCGAATTTGATTTTAAATTGTGGGACGTTGAAGGCGGACGGGATAGATATTTATTTTCATCATTGTGTGGCTCCGATCAGTTGGAGTTTCTTCTCATTTCCTTGTATCTTGTGGAGTGGCGAAGAAAGCGGAATTTGACAAAATGACAACTTATCTACCGATTAAGGAATCTCGTTTCGCTTTGCATTCTAAAGGACAATCCACAGTAGTGAACTCATCCCTTTTTTTATTCACTTTATCTGTCAGCCGTCCGCATTTTATGCATCATAATTCGCGTAATGACATGATTTATTTGATTTGGATTTTATCTTTACATTGTTTCCGTTAACTATTTGGAAATCAAGCACGTAGACAAAAAGGTGACACACGATCTGCATTCTAGCCTGCCGATATTGACAAAACATGAAGAAAAATTTCAATCGGCGTCAAAGTACGATATAATGCAGAAATATTAAATTTCTTTTGTTTGAATTTTTTGTGGATTTTTTTTATCCTTCATAACCTGCTCGCCAACTCACTAATGGCCCTGGCTTTTAGTTTCGCTTTCTCGTCAAATTGCGACACAGTTTATAGTTGATATCCACAAGAATTTTGAAATTTGGAATGGTAGGAGGAATTTGACTATGACATAAAGAGTTTGCACTAATTCAAAAATCTATTTACAATAATTGACAATTAGAAATCCAGCATTTTGTAATTTTCGGTTATAAAACTGAAAAGGCCCATTGGAACATCATTCATACCACTTCCAATTTTTATTACGCCCGATCCACGCCGTTCATTAAATTCAATGTGATTTCGAACTCCTTACACACATGCAGTTGGTTGACTTCAACTGTTACTGTATAGGCGTCAGGACAACGAGCACAGAATTGAGTGGCGTCAAACGAAAGTAAATAAATAATTTCAATTCACTTCCAGATTCTGCGTACTCAACTAATCAAATAATTTAAACAGTGGAATTTAATGCAAGTTTCTGCCTAAAATCATAAAATGGAGATGTATAGCATTTAGCTGTGGATTCATTTTTCCCCATTTTAAAATCTTTCACTTTGTGGCATTTGGATTTAAAGTTTCTGTCTTTGAAATAGCGAGACTGCGAGACCATCGGATTTTATTATAGTTGGGTCAACTGCTTAGCTGCATTTTCACTCGGATTTTGATTTAAATAGAACCCGTAGACGCTGGATTTCATGTTCATGAGCATCTCCAGAATGTTTTGTGTGGTTGCGTTACATTTTCCGATTTTCATTGCGACATTTCGACGCCGCTCATATAATTCAAGGGGAATAAACACACGAAAGTACTAAAGGACATTCACGGCTGCAAAGCAACCCACAAATAATTGAGTGGCGTCGGACTGCCGTGAGCAAATTAGTTAGTCATATTGAAATTATAGTCAAGGCGGTAACAATTTTTCATAGCATTTAAAAACTAAAAATGTGCTTGAACTCTTAGTCTTTCATTTAGGTTTTCTTTTCATAGCGACCCTCGCGGAGTTCAAGTTCTACAAGTTTATTTGCAGAAAGATTCATTGTGCTGGACATTGACGCCATTTAGTCATTTTACTATAGTTTGCTGACGGGTAAAATCACAAGTTTTTTGGGCATATGTACCAAGTTTATTTTTTTTACTCATTTTCCTGGTCTTATACTGACTGACTGTGACGTCAAGTTAGCATTTGTTTTTTGGTCTGACATATAGTAAATTGCAAAAGCAAGCATTTTGACATTAAAACTGAATGGTTGTGACTGTTTTAAGTCTTATAGTAATATATAGTAATAGAATAGAACTTATTTCCTTAAAGTCTTGCACTCATTGTCAGGAAAAGAGTTTTAATTTAAAACTTTTAAAGTGTAAGGAGTTACTCAAATTCCTTGTTGATTAACAACTAATTCAATTTCCAAAAAGCTCTGGGCCGGAATGACGTTTGACTTGTTTATTGCCACAGACTGTGTGAGAGCAGGAAAAGTTTCTGTCAGGACAAACGAGAAAAACCTCACCGACCCCGTTATTTCCTTTGTTCCCGGAACTCAAGTATTTTCCCCAACAAACTACGCACCTTTTAACAAGGAGGAAAAAAATATCATTTTTATTTTGATTTGATGTTCTTTAGGTATTTAGTTTAGAAAAGTCCAAGTTGACTCCTTTGTAGAATTATCGAGGTCACATTTTAAAAGGAATTCTCATAATGTTGCTAAACGTTTTGTTCGTGTGTGCAATTCATTTGATTTTGTGGGCGAATGCCAAGGGATCTGACAGCATTTCAAGGGATCATTCCCTCGTCGCAGAGTCTCCTCCATCCCTTCAAAAATGTTCCACGGCCGTCAGAGAAGAGTTCTTCACCGTTCCCCGATTCAATCAAAAACGATATTTCCCCGCAATTCTGGCGTACTTTCAAAACAAGTTTGATGTTGAAACGCCCGCACTTTTCAATTTCACATTGGTCAACTTCTTGGAAGAACAAGAAGAACACAAAAGGAGTTCAATGTGTTTGGGTGAGGAGTTTCTGGTGAAATTCCCACGCGTGTTGAGGCCACCTCCTCCCATTTCCACATGGTTTAGTTTCACAGCGGAAGGAAGTCTCATTTACAATCACAACAAAGAGAAAATCACTTTTGATCCCCACAATTTCTGCATCTCCAAGTGAGAAAAGGAGAAAGACACACGAAAACAATTTAAATTTAAATTCGAAATTCAAATTCAAATCCAAGCAATCCCGCTCATTTTGTTTTCCTCCAATTATTTCAGATTGGATCCGGATACGATTTCAATACGACTCTGCAAGTCTGGATGTGGGATGGAGGCTGGAGAAATCGGGGCTGGGCTCTGCATCAAGAAATGCTGCCAACCTGGACAAATCCTGACCGAAATAGTCGATCCCATCCGCAACACTAGTAATATTCAATGCATTGATTCCGGTGAGGAATGGGCGCCCGAGATTTACCAAAACCTTTATGCGCTCCAGCCGCAAACCGGAATTTTCCCGCAATTTCAGTTCAACAACCATAAAGAACACAATTGGAACTGCTCCGGACCGCTCCAACAAATCGAACATCCAAATCACGAGTAAATCCCCGCGTAATTCTAAACTTTCAACAGGAAATCATTTTTTTATTCTTTTATTGACTAAGGACGAATTATACAATTTTCTGTTCTTATAGATTCCGGATTTTGGCGAATGGGAAAATTTACTGGCGGAAAAAGGATCGTTCAATTTGGTTGGAATTTTATCCAGGCGATGGATTTCCTAAGTTTTGCGTCGATAGATTTTGGAATCGGAGCGAATCTTTTAATTCAACAAAAGCTAATGTGATTTCTCGCAGTTGCGACCTTGACAATTTGGAAGAGCAATTGCGGGATCCGAATGAATTTGAATTGGTCATTTACCCGCGCATTCAATTTGGCGTGTATCTGGTCGCTTCGGTCCTTCATTTTGTCCCAAGTCTTGTCTACTTCTTTATCTGGTCCACCCAAAATGTTCACGGTTGGACAATTTTCACCGTATTTTCCACTCAGTTCTTTCTCCGTCTGACACTTTGTATCCTCTACGGTTTTCTCGCCTTTGGTGGGAGAAGTCAACTCGTCAGCAGTGACCTCAAATTCCTCTGCGTTGGCCTTGGTGAGCCTTTAGAACAACTCACAAAACCGCGAAAAATCCAAAACACAAAACATCTAAAGATAATTTTGAATTTTGCGCGCGCAATGTACAAACTAAAATTCTTTTTGTATAGGAGTTGCTGAACACTTTTTGACGATTTCTTGCTTCAGCTGGACGTCTGTTTTGACCTTTGACATTTATTCCAAAATCCGCTCGATCCAAGCGCAGTCGCAAACTTACAAAGGGAGGAAACGATTCGGAATTTACAGCGTTTTCGGTGTTGGAATTCCGCTCATCTGGGTTTCGGTCGGACTTCTCGTGGAATTTGCAAGCGGGTGAAAAAACGATTTAAATTCAAAAATATTCAGAGACACACAAGAAAAGGATTTCCCCGCCATTTATTTAAATTATATATGTGTACTGTGTTGATTGATTGAGCAAGGTATCAACAACATGTGACGGACGGGATTATTAGGCCAGGCTACGTTGAGTCCTGTCTCATCTTCACAAAATGGCACTCAGTCTTTTTGTATGTCACTCTGCCAATCAGGTATCAAAAATCAAAACTATATATAAATTCAAATATGTACAAGAAAAGAATTTTCCCGCCATTTATTTAAATTATGTGTCCATCAGCGCCCTCTTCCTGGTGAACATGACTTTGGCTTTCCTCACCGTCAAATACATTTGGGACGCCAAGAAAAGCTTGGAAGGTCACTCAGACTCCAAATCCACGGCCAAAGCTTACAACAAGTGAAATAATTATATTTTATTAATTTATTAAATTATTCATAAGAATTCTTTGGAATTTCCTGTACCTACATTTTGCATTTTGCATTTTAAATTTCTATGTAGTTTAAAAAATTTTTAATTTTGAATGTTCGCGCAGAGTGAAAGTGGCGTTGAAGTTGTTTGTGATTATGGGGATTTTCCTGGTGATGAACGTCATTTTCTCGTACGCTCATCCCATTCAAATCTCTCCCGCTTTCGTCATTTTGGATTTCTACCCGATTCCGCACGCCCTCTCCCTCATTTGGGTTTTTATTTTAACCCCCAAAACGTTGGGGCAAATCGCCATTGTTTTCCCGCGCTTCACCAGGAAATCACGTCGTGCCCCAGGGAATTCGAGTAACGTCATGGTCAACACTCAAAGCACTTCTCCTTCTGCTTCTGTGCCATCTCAACAATGACAATAAAATGACGCACAGACAAAAAAGAAACAAACAAATCATCCTATACGAACAATAAACAATAAAAATAAAAGCATGACGGATTTTTTCCACAATGTGCACAAAAAACCACTGAAAAATGATCTTGTACAGCATTTTAAATTTGTTCTGTTGCTGGGTTTACTTTTTCCACATGGAAAACAAAGACATTGAATTGAATTGAATAAACTTTATTAACGTGTTAAGTTGAGAAATATCAATCTTTTTGATTGGTTTGTTGGCTCACAAATTGTTTCACATTGTGAGATTGAGAGAGAATTTTCCGAATTTCAATGAAATAGTTCAGACAGATGTTTCTTTGTTCCGCTTTTGTTCTTTGTCATTTTTACATGTGTGTGGGAGGAAAATCCTTGGGATCTCTAACCGTTTTGTATTTAATTCAATTCAAAACATTTGACAAAGGGAATTTGACAAAGTACGTCAATGTGGAATTGTAAATTAAAAGCCGGAGAGGAACGACGCGACGGGTTGGCTGATGGGATTTCGCAATTGACAGACAGCTGTGCCAATACTTTGAGTACAATAAAAACTGCAGAGCTCAATTCACACATTTCGTTCGAATTTCACCATAAACTGAACCACACGCAAAAGCCAATGACGACAAATCCTTTTTCTTTGTCATTGTGCGCTTAGTGCTTACGTATTCATTGAGGATTCAGACAAACGAGCGTTTGGCTTTTGTTGGCGCTGATGGAGGTGGTGTGTGTTCAGAGGATTTTCCGACAATGAGGATTCTTTAATCAATTCCATAACTCAAAACTCAAATTGTCAAAGTGCATATAAATTGCGCCGTATTTTCAACCGTTTTCACACATACAAGAAAATTATTCACAAGTGAAAAACTCTGTAATCGTGAGAAATTCTCTGCTTCAAATCGAATGATGAAATCTTTCGGACTTTTGCTTCCCATTTTGGTGAGAAAATTATACGCCAATCAAATTTCCTTTCGTTAAAATTTTTAATCTCATATATATATATGCATTTCAATCAAATCGTCAAAATCGGGAAAAACGCGATAAAGAATTTGATAGAGCTTGACGCCGTTTGAGAAATTTTGTTGGTGTTTCTGTCTCACAACAACGCAGTTACAGAGTAATAGTTTTTTGTAGTAGTTTTTTCTTCAATTTCTTCTAAAGAAGTCTTTGATTTGGAATTTCATTTGAATACTTCAAAATTTGTGATTGTCATGGTGATTGTGCACTAAAATCTGACTCTATTTCTCAGAGCCCATTCAAATGTGAATTCATTTATAAAGTTAATTTATGGAGTTATTGTGCTGTAAAGCGTTCATAAAGTCAATACGCAACAAAAACAATTAAATGGACTGAATTTGACGCCGTTTGAGAAAAAGTTTTTGGTTTTGTGTATTTCCAACTACGATTAATATTTCGGGGTAATGTTTTGTATACAGTACAACTTTAATTTACTAAATTTTTCAAATTGTTTCTTGACATCCTTGTGTGCTACGTTATAGATTTTGGGCTCAATAAGCTTTGCGGCGGCTCAGAAATTCGATCGGAATCTCATCGGCGTTGCCTTTTCGCCTTATGTCGGTGCGTTCAGGCAGTTGATTTTTTTTTTTAATCTTGAATTTAATCACGTTAATTGCGTTCAATTAACTGAATATACATTTGCCATGTCATATTTTTCAGATCCAGACCCAGCGCGTCTTTGGAATGAGTACAGCGTGGGGGACATCCAGCGGATGTTGAATGTCGTTGGGAATTTCTTCCGTGAGATTTCAACGTACAGCATGGGCGTCGCAGGTGAGCCCTTCAAAGAATCCACAGAACCCGTGCATTTTCCCCCAAATAGCGACGTAATGTATTAATTGTCAATACTATATTATTATTTATATGCATATTGCAAATTCACTATATTTACACACAGGTTACAATCGCGGAAATAGCTGGGACAAATGTGATAGCAATGCGCTCATCGCTCACTCCGCGGCGCTACTGAATCGTGACAATGGGAAGGATTTCCGCGTGAACATTGGAGTCTATCAAAACTCGGAGGATCAAGGAAGGGAAATTGACAATGCGTTTTCTGCCGCTGCGTATGCCAATTCCATCTACAATACAGTTTGGGGGGTGACGTTCACCAATGAATTCGTGGTGGATGTCGGGAGTGCAAATTCAGTGCTCGGGATGATCCGAAATAACAAGGCGCGTGCGCAGAGTCTCGGACTCAAAGTTGGAGCGCGAATGCACGTGTGTGGTCTCATCACGGATGGTGGAGATTTGGGGAATGTCTTCCGGCAAATCATTCAAGAGTCGGACTTTGTCTATTGCAATGTGTATCCGTCGGTGGAGCATGCACATTTGGGGGCTGCAAGGGCAGCAGAGGAACTCGGCTATTACGTGGAAGGACTCAAAAATAGCTTCTTGGCAGTCAATGGGAAATTGGACTTTCGGATTGGAGAGACGGGCTGGCCGAGTGCTGAGAATAGTTTCAATGACTCGGAGAACTCTATCTCGAATCTCGTCACTTTTTGGAAGGCCCTGAATGCTTGGGCGAGTCGGACTCGGATCCCTGTTCAAATGTTTCAAGCCATTGATGAGCCTTGGAAGGGACCAAGTGAGTTTGAAATTTATTCCCTTAAGTCTGATGTGACCCTTATTTTTTTACACGATATTTCTCTCTGTGGCCATTTGATTTTGATATTTCCTTGTACATATAGGTTCTCCTTATAAAGCGGAGAGTCATTATGGCTGGTGGCGGAAGGAGTCGAGCGATCGAAATGATCATCGCTACCGGGAAAAAGAGACCAATCAAATCTTTGAATAATCCTGAGAGATAATACATTTTATTAATATAGGTTCTCTGTTTTCTTGGGGGATTTGTGGGATTTACAATCAATCATAATCATTGCGAAATTTAATTCAAATGGTCAATTAAGTAAATAAAATCTACAAAAATCAGTCAAATCTGTCATGTTTCCTCATCTGCTATTCCGTGACTCAAGTCTGACTATATATTTTTCTGAGCGACGTCCAACTGTAACAAAATGTCGTTATATATTTACAATCAAGAAGACAATTTTCGAAATGGGAATTTGTGCGGTTCGTGAATTTTTGTGAATTAATTTAACTATACCGCGCCAATTGAATGAACTCGAGTATATTTTATGAATTCATTGTACCTACAATTTGGCAGTACTTTAAATTGTGAAGTCACAAATTATGATGACATTCTGAAAAAGTGCAAATCAATTTCTTTTAGCAATTGAACTGTAAAAAGTTAAAAGTTTAACGTGAAGAAACAAAAGCATTTGTACATTGTGGATTTCTAAAATAAAGAATTCTAATGATTGCTTATATCAGTACGATAAAAAGGTCTCTTACATTTCAAGGAGGGAAATTGTGTAAGTTCAATGCACAGAGCAAAGAAAGGACCCTGTGCACTTTCATTGTAACATTGGGCCCACGCACACGAGAGCGCGCTTTTCTCAATGTTGATTTTGCAACTTTTAAACAAAAACAATGTAAACGTCAGTCAATGGCACGTTTCTTTTAGGTTTTACGATTTTTGTTTTTTTTCTTGCTTTTTAACTACGATTATTAAATGAGATAATAATTACATTATATATTATTTCCAACTTTTGATGGCAAAGAGTTGCG
>JAIUND010004945.1:0-10593 GCA_034699125.1 Gisinianus flammeolus
AGATTTGAGCTGTTTTTCACGTGGATTTTTTGAAATTTTTCTTTTACGTGGATTTTTTTGAGCTTTCTTCTTCACCTGAATTGTTTTGAAATTTTTTTCTAGCGATGATTTTTTTGAACTTTTTTATCCCCCTTGATTTTTTTGAACTTTTTCTTTTACATGTATTTTTTTGAACTTTCTTTTTCAGGTGTATTTGTTTGAACTTTCTTTTTCAGGTGTATTTGTTTGAACTTTCTTTTTCCGGTAGATTTGAGCTGTTTTTCACGTGGATTTTTTGGAGCTTTCTTCTTCACCTCAATTGTTTTGAAATTTTTTTCTAGCTTTGATTTTTTGAACTTTTTTTTCCTCCTAGATTTTTTTGAACTTTCACTTTTACATTTATTTTTTTGAATTTTCTTTTCCTCGTAGATTTTTTTGAACTTTATCTTTTACATTTATTTTTTTGAACTTTGTTTTTGACGTAGATTCTTGTCAACTTTTTTTGTCATGTGTATTTTTTGAAATTTTTCTTTTACGTGGATTTCTTTGAGCTTTCTTCTTCACCTGAATTGTTTTGAAATTTTTTTCTAGCGTTGATTTTTTGAAATTTTTTTTCCTCCTAGATTTTTTTGAACTTTCACTTTTACATTTATTTTTTTGAATTTTCTTTTCCTCGTAGATTTTTTTGAACTTTCTTTTTCAGGTGTATTTGTTTGAACTTTTTTTTTCAGGTGTATTTTTTTGAACTTTCTTGTTCACGTGGATTTTTTTGACCTTTTTTTTATATTGATTCTTTTGAACTTTTTTTTTCATGTGGTTGTTTTGAACTTTTTTTGCAGATGTTTTGTGTTTGTAACAAAATGTCTTTTTCCAAGTAGAATGTTTTTTTTTCCAAGTAAACTTTAAAAATTGCATTTTTTTTCCAAGTAGATTTTTTAAACATTTCTTTTTCCAAGTAAAAAACATTTTTTTTCAAGTAAACCATGTTGATTAATATTAATAGACATTTTACATCAGACATTGAAAATTGAAATCTTGAAAGAGTGAAATCTTGAAAAAGTGTGACGAGTGAAATCCGATAATTAGTAATTTGGGTTGATTTCAAGTCCCTCCGATTTTTTGGACATATAACATACCCGGTCAAAAATGACCGTTTAATGACCACCTTATGCTTCTCCGATAACATCTTTCTGTCCTCACACGTGTGTGGGCCACGAGCTTCATAAATCTCAACTTCGCTGGTTCCGTACGTGACAGAAACCATACACAAACTTTTACAGTCTTGGGGATTTTTTAATTTTCTTTGTGATTTGGCACAAAACTCGCTTATATATCCCTCACTCATTTTATTTAGATATCCCTTAACCCATTTATTTTGACCGGAAATCAAACAAAGAGCACTGTCTTCACTTTCCACCTTTTTAATAAACGTCCATTCTATTCGCTCTTTTTTGTTGAGAAACGGTAGTGGCAGGGATTGGCAATACAATATTACTTGGAGGTTCCGTGTCAAACTCAATGGAGGAAGAGTCATCACTTTCAGACGAACTTTGACACAAGAAAAGCTCCAAATCGGATCCTTCGGATTCTGACATTTTGTCAGAAATCACGCACGAGAAAAGAAAAAAGAGGGAAACGTTTTACTCGTGGTACGAGATATAGAAAAAAGTAACGGGAAGGCGAATGTATATGTGGATAGAAAAACCAGTGGAAGACGTGGATCTAGAAGCCGAGATATTTGTGTTTTTCCTTTTGGCCTCTTTGGCGCCACGGCGTTTCTTATGATTTTTAAATTCAAAAAATCACTGGAAAGAAATCGCCATATATTTTGTATGAATTCAACTAAACTTTGTAAATTAATTAAAAATATTTGCAATTTTTTTACAAATTTCTAACTGTTTGCATAAAATAGCCCATGTTTTTCTACATAAGAAAAGGCAAAAAAGTGAAAATACGTCTTCCACTGGTTATTCCATCCACTTCCTCATATTGTTCTAACACAGAAATCAGAACTGAGACTAATATTCAACTGAGAATTACTTATTCAACGTGACCAATGATATATTTTAGTGCATTCCCGAGTATATTTATTTTAGTTCAATATGGGTAAAAAACTACGAGCGATAAGATTTATCCACATTTTTGTACATATTAGTATAAGATGCATTTCGAAGAAATTGATAAGAACCTGAATGGTCATTGTCTACGCGGATTAAGGATTTTGTGTGTGCTGTGTGAACGAGTGAATGCTGGGTGGCTTAAAGAGCTTTACTGGACTTTTTGGTTACTTGGAAAATAATGGTTATCAACTTGGAAAAAGAAATGTTTCAAAAATTCTACTTGGAAAAAAAACATTGCAATTTTTTGAGTTTACTTGGAAAAAAAAACATTCTACTTGGAAAAAAAAATCCACCCTTTTCGAAATAGATGTTTTTTATTTTTTAAATATGGCGGGTTAATACCCGGCAAAACCCCCATTCGTAGAGAACATTCCCTGGTGAAGTACAATATTCGTCGGTCACTGTCAGTCAGTCACACTTCCCTCAGAGAAAATTCATTGACATGCAAAGGGCTATTTTTTGCTATACAAATCAGTAAATACCCGATTTCGAGGTCAGAGGTCAATCTTGGTAAATTTTAACCGTTTTTTGGAATTCTCCACATTTTTCCTGGAAGTATTTTGCGACTTAATTGTATTTACTAAATAGTTATTTATCTTTATAAATTCCATGGTGGGAATAGCGTTTGTTTGACAGTGATGTGATAATCACATTGTGATTTAGATTTGGTGCCAGTGATTGCAAAAAGCGGTTTTACCTGGACAGGTTACTCGTTACCGCCTTTTGTAGTCGTTAGGACCAAACGTATATCGCTTTAGAATATATTTGGCTAGGTCTGTGAATTTTCTCAGATTTTTAATCGTAAAAATGACGCCATGGCAAAGAAAAATCCCAATTGTTGCGGATTCGGTTTTAAAAACCGAACTATCCGGAAAATCGTGTTGACGTCAATATAACATTATTCAGGAGGTTAAGATTCACCATTCTACGCAGTCTCATTGAAATCGGGACAGGATTAGATCATCTCCCGAAAACCCCGAAATAACCCGCTTTCGGCGAGAAAGGTCATGACAATCCAAAAACAATCATGGCCACTGAATTCCACACATTTTTCTGAGTAAATACGTCCGGTTAAGTATGTGTAAAGTACTTTAATTGCAAAGGCGCTTTTATATTGCATTCGGCTCATAGTGCGGCGTGAAACCACCGAAAATGGAAAAGTGAACTCACATATTTCGATTGGTCTCCTGAACCAAAATGAGCTTAGTTTGAACCATCTTTTGTTAACGTCTTGTAGAATTTCCTTCATAATTCTGTTGGAACTCAATGACGATTCGTGAAGACGAATTTGAAAAAGGAAATCAGCTACTCTCCGGACTTTCAAACACGGCAGGATCTTTTTCCCTGTTGAAAAATGAGAGACAGAGACAAATGAGACGACTACATCCTATTAATCCGCGTGATTTTATGTTTGGCGATGCTTTCGAGTAATTTGGACGTTTGAGCTAAGAAATTCCGTGTGGTGGGACTACATTTTCCCAGGGCAACATCTCGTCACACGGCCGAGATATCGTCGTCTAACATACAAAACCGTGTAACTTTTTTGGCTCCAGACGAAGAATTTATCGGTGTGTCCGTATAAACTCTTATGAGCAGAACAAAATCCATCATCGGGGGCCAAAAAATTACGAGGTTTTGCATGTTAGACGACGATATGAACATCACACGTTAATAACATCACATGTGCATATATACCTGCAAGTGTTCGCCTCGGTCCCACTGTGCATTGGGAGAAATGGGAGGAAATCCGACTGAACCCGCAGAAGCAAATCCGGATGAATCGGAGCATCTTTGTGGATGAGAACACGCCCCAGTTTCAAAAACTGTCTGTTGCAGATTTGGACATTCATTTGATTTTGCGTTTGTAGTTGGTTTATGCCCAATCATTTTCCTTTGAGAAAATGTAATTAGTACCAGATGGAAAAGGAAATTCACATGGATGAGAAACAATTTAGTGAGAATGCGAAGGATCAGAAAACCCATTTTATTAGTCAAGAAACGTTTACATTTTAACTATTGAGCACTCAATTTTTCTGGACAAATGACAAATTTCTGGATGGTCGATGGACCTTGCGATGCACACTGGTGCAGCTTGAGTTGAAAACGCTAAAAACTCATAAGCGCCATCTCTTTGCATAAATATGTTTCGAATTTCCGCAGCCCGATTTTATCGTAATTTTTCTTGTGTGTCGTCGAAGTTGTTTCATTTTTGACAAATTTAATAAAACTGCAATCAGTATTGAAGAAAGTTTAGGAAGTTTGCAATGAAAAATAACAATTTGAAGCCACAAAATCCAAAACATATTGTACAATTTAAACTGATTTAATGCTCTCTCCAAGGATTTCACAGCAAAAATATTTTCATGAATGGCATGAAAGTCCAGCAACATTTTTTGATCAATTCGTAAAATCAAAATACGTTTTTTGTGCAAGGTTGCGGATTGTAGCAGTTAATGTTAATGAAAGTCAAAAATATATAATATTACAATGTTTTGAATACCACTTTGGTTGCATAATGCAACTTGCATTCCGTCAAATTCCGAAAAAGATATGTACTTTTTTAGATATTGCACTTACAACGTATACAAGAAAAAGTTTTCTTCGTGTGCTTCGAATGATTCTTTATTCTCACACACACATTTCAAAGGAAATTTACACCCCCCCCCCCCCCCCCAAATCATTCCACATTCAACTCTGCTCCATTTCAGTCGTACCTACTCCACAAACTTCTTGCTTTTTGCAAACGACTGAAATGGAGCAGAGTTGAATGTGGAATGATTTGGGGAGGGGGTGTAAATTTCCTTTGAAATGTGTGTGTGAGAATAAAGAATAAATAAATACACATTTTATTTTCTGTGAAAATCCGAGGGAAACTTCTGGACAATTAACGAGCTGGGAATTTTGAGAGAAGAAGAAACAAAATGGGATTCTCAAAATAGTCATTTCGATTTAATTCCTCTCCCATCAAAAGTGTGAACAACAACATGAACAATGTGAGTAAAATGAGATGAATAAAATCAAAACTGTATAGAGGGTGGAAAGTGGCGAGAGATGCACGTGGGAAACCCCACTGGATTTTTCTACGTCATGTGGATTTGAGTAAACAAAGTCGAGAGTTTGAGAGGAAATCATTTGAGACGTTGAGAGTGGAGAGAGGAAAATTTTACTCTTTCCCTATATAACTATATACCCATAATATTTTTTATCGTTGATTTTAATACTCTGTATAAATGTTGGAAGTCAAGGTGGAAAATCATTTGATGTTGTTGTTTCAAATGATGTTGGAGATTGAGATTTGAGAGCGGAAAAATATAACAAAAATTCAGAGGGGAATGAGATCAGGAAGGGAAAGCGAATGAATGTCAAGTGTCAAGTTGGACTCTTTTGGATTTACCATATTTATTATATAAAGTTAACAATGGGGATTATCGTAATACAGATACGATAACCCATGCATATGCAGGGTAATAATAATAATAATAAGATTCATCTTGAGCTGGATTTTGCACTTGTACCGTCTGTCAGTGGACATCTCGCAGTCGTAGAAGTAGGAACAACAGTCAAAACTTTGTCTTTCTCTCTGTCTCATTTCTTTTGACTCTCCGTCTGTGCATTTGACTGTATATATCTTTATTGACATTGAAATGTTCCGTCATCGGGCTTTGGGGCTCTCTGCAGTGGTCATTGTCATTGTGATGACTTGTGTTGTGGTGGGCAAAGAAACGACGGCGGATCGAACATCAGCAATGGATTTCCAGGTACGGATAACATATTCACAGAGGGACAAAAACACAGAAAAAAAAAAAAATCTGCATAGAAATTCGTTTCACATACATCCGTATATTGTATATGCATGTTGAAATAACAATAATGTACTTGATCGTCTGATTTTATTTTTGTAGCTATCTGCAGCTGGAATGCTGCCGCCGTCGGAGAGTCGTGCTAAGAAACAACAACAACAAAAAGAACCGGTGAAGGAGGAAGAGGGAGAAGTGGATGCAGATGGGGAAGCAGAGGACGACGCGGTTGATGGTGGGGATGAGGATGGAGATGTTGTTCAGTGGGACGATCAGAAGAAAAAGGATAAAGACAAGGACACGGAGTCGTCGGGGATGAGTGGAATTTTGTGTATTGTCGGAGTAGTTGCGGCTCTATTCATTGCCTCCATGTTTTTCTTGTCGAGGATGGCGGGCGGTGGGGATAGTGAAGGATGGAGACGAAGTGACAATTTGGGCATCGTTGGAATTAATTCATCGTATGGTGTTGCTCGGACTGCTCAAATGGTGCTCTCTTCCATAGAAAAACTATTGAACATCTACGATACGTGAAATACACACACACATATTCACAACTCGCACACGAGTTGCTATGATTGTTTTACCACTTTTACCGTCGTCGTATGCCTGCGCATTTAATTTAATATTTATATTTTGTATATGTCAACCAAGTTAAAATCACAAACAAAAGAAAATAAAATATTTCTTATATTTATTTATTGAAAAAAAAGGCTTGGAAAATTTTGTATAGGTATACATAGGTACAGATATTGAGTTTTAATCTCGATTGAGGTTTATTGGCCGTAAAAATGGGAGGGCGAGGCATTATAAACCAAACATTGTTTTTATCGGTGCATCTATCTCATCCTCATTTCTCGTCATTGCATCCGTACATACGATACACAGGCAGGTGTTTTATAGAGGTTAGGGAGAGGTGCTGTATAGTTTTTACTGCTCGTATCTTCACTCTCATTCTCATCTGTACAGTTGCTATATGCCTTGTGTAATGTAAATGTAATAATAAGAGGAGAAACAAAGTATATGTGTAATCCCACAATGACATGAAACAATCTGCTTCGTTTTCGTATTTGTAGTTATAAGTTTTAAAAAAAAAGACTCCAAAACTGTGAGCACCTGTTTTAAATTCTGTAAAAAGTATCTAATTCTTCATTCTAGAGTTTGATCATCTTTTTAAATATAATTTGGTTCAATAGCACGCGATTAAAACTGATTACAATGATCAGAATAGAAATATGATCACAAACTACTTTGAAGATTTTCGAAAACGTTTCGGAATGCCAAAGACAACAATCCAAGACATCGTCATAAATGTCATTCGTGGCTCAAATCAGATCTACCACAACCATATTTACAATGTCTTGATATAATTATTTATATGTATGAAGATTCAAATTTAAATGTTTCTATAATGAAAGTAAAGAATTTTGTATGTATTGCTTAGTCTATTTTGGCTACAACAGTTGTGTTGAAGTGACAAATAAACGTTTTATCTCTCTAGAAAGTGCTGTTTGAACTTTGGCCAAATATGAGGTTTCTGCAACTTTTTTTCAAATCACTGTAGATAGATGTAGTGTGATCATTTGGCCCCGGTCATTAAAAATATAATCCGAATCAGATGTATATACTCACCCACGGTATACGAAAGAGTTGCAGACGTGATTAATTCATATATTCACTAGTTTAATTGTTATTTAACTTTAACTGAGCTGCTCTTTTTTACAAATGCTGAGACTCTTAACTAATTATAAGTAAATATATAGATTCCAATAGCAAAACTCACTCAGATGGGTTTGCTTGTATGAAGGAAAACTCGTGGTTTTGAAGATTTTGTTATTGAATCAGAGCCTCTGGTAGAGAATGAAAAAAAAACGACTCTGTATACGACTTGCGGAACTGTGTGTACAATTGAGGAAAATTTCACTTTAGCTGTGTGTTTACAAACGCAAAGGAAACGTAATGAGAGAAGAGTAAAAGGAAAACAATAATAAATTGTAAAAATCACGCCAATATTAAAGAACGGAATGGAGTTTGGGCGGTATCTGGGCCTCATTTCCATAGTATTTCAAAGAAAATATTGAGAATTTTTGGGCCGTCTAAAATTCAAGTATAAAGTCATAAAAATGGTTAAAAAAATTAACTTTAATTACGTTTTTAAGACAAAATGAGACAACATTCCTCTCGTATAGAGAGTTTTCCTCTTATTTACAATGCAATGCCAGGATGACGCAAAGTGAATCCGAGTAGAGTTTTAGGCAGTTAAAATAATATGCGCATGCCCATATATATAGTGATTTCAGGTTCAGAACAAGCATAACAAAGTAGATACTCGGCTTTGAGGCAAATCCTCAACGAGTTGAGATAAAGGCACACCAATTTGTACATAAATATTTATTAATATAACAAAAACTTATATATGTATGCTGTCTAACTCAATAAATTAGTCTTAAAAGTGTAAAATAAGGATAGTCACACAATATTATCTCGGAATTGATGCGGATCAAACACGTCCGTGTCGCCAACCCGTTTTCAGCTATTTTCCTGGAATTCAAAAATTTAGTTGAAATCAGTTGAAATTCCTGTTGTTTACAAAAATCATGGAAAACTGTAAGGAGATTGTGCATGACGACTGAACCCAAGGAACCATAATACAGCTGCAATGTAAGAACAACAGCCCAGAGTTCTAGCTCCAGCTCGACATTTGCAAAACCATCCTGTAATGGCACTTTCACCTACTTTATCCATGTCGAATTCAATCCAGCACAAGTGAGTTTGTCTGTTGGAAAATCTCGAGTGAATTTTGGCTTGCAAAAGATTTTCCTGCTCAGAATGGACATAAATGATGTAGTCAGAATTTGAAATGTGTTCCCGGCAATAATTTTCCGCCATTTTTATTTGATAAACCCCCAGGGTGATACTTTTTAAGTCCTGTAGAGTTAAAGTTGGGAAGTGTGGAATGGTCTGAGCGGTGGCCTTTACTCAACATTTTCTCTTGTGGTCAAAACGATTAGTTTCAATTCGATCTTGTAAATCATTTGAGTTGTCCACACGCTATAAAACTTGCTCCGCAAGATTTTCGTGATAATCTGAATCCTGAAATATTGGAAGCTGATAGGCATTTATAAAAGCACAAAATATTTTAAAATAGCGGCCGATTTTTGGGATATATGAGGCAGGAATTCGAGAATAGAAGAATTTGAACATGTTTTTTATTCTTCCATTTGCCACTTCCACCACCCAACGAAGAAGTGTGACTTTTCTTGACTTATTTCCTTTTTCAGTCGTGAATTGTTTCTGGTTTTTCTTTAAAAAGCATGGCATTCGATACTACAGATTCATTGCATCAAGCAAGGCTTTACTATCTCGAAAACCTATCAGGTATCAAACAGTCCCCTTGTTTCAGAATTGATGTAAAGGCATCAGAAAAGCGATCTGACAGCATTTTGTTCAATATGGTAGCAGCGTTGTTTGTAGCTATATATGGACCATCCACACCCACGATACGTCCGGTTGGAGTAAGCACCATCATTGGGTTTACCAAATTGTCATGTTTTTGAACCGAAAACAATTCACTTTGATCAGATTGCTTTGGGGGTTTTTGTGTGAAGAGATACGTACCATCCAGCGCCAAGGTCAAATCCTCAGATTCTACTTCACATATAGCTGTGGCGAATCGGCTTTGATGCTTTTCAAGGAGTTCTTCTCGTGTCAGATTCTTAGGACCATATCCCAAGTGATACGGTACAAACAACTCCTCTAACAGAAGTGACACCCTTTCAAGGCTTTCGCTTACAGCTCCTTGAGAGCTGAACCCAAATAACAGAGCAAGGACGTTTTGAGGGAGATTCAGTCGAAACTTCATTAAAAACAAAGCAAGGGCATTTCGAGATGAACGATTGCATCTGCTCTTCATTCGCGGTTTAATATAGGCGAACATTTTTTCAAAATTATCTCGATTTGCCCCTAAAAGAATTCGGAAATCTTCATCAGAGAATTGAGAATTGGGCCCAAAGTCGAGTATATTTTTGACTGTCCTTGCACACTCCAGCAGACTATGAGTCAAGTTTGTCACTTCTTCTTTAGTGAGAAACACTAAAGGACAGTTCGGATTCCTCGGAGTTGCTTGATTCCAATGACATTTCCTGTGAACTTGGCAACGATCTTGGTGATAGCGATTGAGATTGGGAATCGTCTGTAGAATTTACCGTTTCCGCGCTGGAGAATCCTTCACTGAATTCAGGCTGACTCAACACTACCTTATTTGAACTTGGTTGCGAGATATCGGAATAGTTCAAATTTTCATCGCTGGCGTCACTGTGATTAATTTCTGCATCTGATTGCGAATTGGCGGTGGACTGGGAATCAACAGATGATTGAGAAGAATCTAAAGAGCTCAAAGTTTCCGCGTCTGAGAATCCAGGACTGAATTGAGGTTGATTGCATGGGTACACATTTGATGTTCGGTGTCCATTTTCATTCAACCCAACTCGTCGTATTTTATCAGGCACTCGGCCATTTTGTCCGTTTCGTCCGGCAAAACTCACGTCACATCTTCCACATAAAAGGTTGGTTTTTAGAAATGTGAGGCCATGAACTTGACCATACTCCTGAATACGTGGCCATCTTCGTATACTTACTCCGTATGCTTAATCTCACAAAAATGGAAGTAACCATAGAGAATTCCCTAATTAAAATTACAA
>JAIUND010004946.1:0-10593 GCA_034699125.1 Gisinianus flammeolus
AAAATGCACAATGCCGCGTTTGTGTCTTTTTGTAAATACTCCACTGAGCACATAGGTCCTTTTAAAATTAACCATTTCGACTATAGCGCTTTTTCGAGTTTCACGAATATTATTCGTATTTGAGAATGACTGCACGCAAATACACATCCAGAAAAATACCTGTAAAAACCCTCAATCGTCAGTTGTTCATCTTTTACAACGGACACCTGGCAACTTGTGTTGGCACTTTATGAAAAAGCATATACCAAACACGAAATACTTACTCTAAACTAAAACGCACACTGAAAATAAAAAACAGGCTCTCTCCCACAAGTCGGTTTGATTTTTGATTGGATGAATTCCACGACTGACTTTGCGTTCCGATTTTTGTGCGTATAGTCCAAGTGGTTGTGTATGCCGGTGGGGAAGGAAAATGTTAAGGTAAATAACGGAGAAACGGTATTATGGGGCGGTTTAAATGTTTGTCACAATTGTCCGGCAGACAGAGGGAAAATTGGGGGAAATCTATACGGCGTTCCATAAATGCTGTATAAGCTATATAAGCAATCAAACTATATGGATATTATGTACGAATATTTTATAAGCTCTCATCCCGCACACATGCAATGTACAAAAGCATAAGCTCTCGTAATTTAAACCACTCTAATATTTTGCATATATTGATTTTCAATTAAATATTTCTCTAGTTTCTGCGGCTATTGCATATGCGTGGAATTGAGTTTTGAGTCCCTTTCATATGCGTATCGTATAGTTCCTTTGTACTCACTATTTACACTTGTCAAATGAATGTCCAGAGATAAAAAGGAAATGTCTAAAAATTTAAGAGGTATATATACATGTATACTGCACACTGAAATTATGTACTATGTATGTACCACTGATATTACAAATGCTGTACACATGAAATACATTTGCAGCTTATATATATATACATTACGCTTGTTTTTGCCTTCATTTTGAATTTGGGATTCTCTACTTGACATGGCATTAGAGATAAAACTCACGTTTTGTCCATTGTTCACAATGCTCTAGCCATCAGATCTACAGTCAATAATGTTTTTGAAATATGTCAAACAAGAAACAAGACACATATTCACATACGTATACTTGAAATTTTGGACTATCCGCAATACATACGATAATATGTACATGTACATATATACTGAGGATTATCTTAATATCTGGATATCACGGACACATTATTATTCTACATACCTATATACTTTGTATACGTGCAAACTCCTACTGCAAGAATACCAAAACACATAGCAATGTTTGTAATTTTTCAGTTTTTGTTCTTGAATGTTTCACTTCGTCTCACAATCAGTCTATCGACGTTCATTGCAAATAGTCAGGGCCGTCAAAGGAAAAATCAAAATGCATCCACTCCAAAACACTTTGTTTAAAAACAAGTCAAACTCTATCCAATCCGAATATGTAAAACTTGTACATGTGTCAACCTAAATGTATTGTATGTAGAAAATGGACAGGGAATTTTAAAATGAGGCATTTTAAAGTTTAAACAAATAAAAATGGAATTGGTATATGTTGAAACTTTTAAAAAGTTCAAAGAATTCTATATAAGTATGTATATAATTAACATGACTCGTTGACGGTTCATTACTTTTAAACTAGCACTGTATAACGATAGTTAGTATATAGTTACGCTCTGTGCAATTCGTAATGGTGAGACGGGGGAATTTTTGAGGACTTTTCAAGGATCTTTTCAGCCAGTGACAAAAACCATTACATTTTATTCTGTTCATTTGTCTATATATACGATTGGTGCACTACTAGAGCATTTGCTTTCGCATTCATTTTTATATCCATGTCGTATATATTTTTGTCACAATAAAAAATGGTTGTAATTTTCCATTGCATAAGGTTGCCGAGCCATTTATTGTCCTCAATCAGTACCCTCAAATTCTTGCATTTAATTTTGATTGGATTTTCAAACTTATGACAACTATATACTTTTTAATAACAACATTTTTTAGTCACAGTGACCACTTTTTATCTATCTGGAATTGGTCGATTACTGAACCATTGAAATAATCTGCAGAGAAATGCAATTCAATTTTATCATATGAGCATAAATAATAAAGAATTGCTAACCTAGTTTCAATCTATAATAGTTTTTTACGAGATAGCAATTCATAGTTATGTTTTTCCTTTTAAAATAAGGATGAACTGAATCAAACTATTTGAAAGTGGTTCTTCAATTCAATTAGTATATTTGATAGTAAAAGGATATGGATATGCATGGTCAGTTAGGGAATTCAATAAGTGACAGAAATTTAGGGATAAAAGTGACATGAGGTCAACTCTCGCATTGTTGCTATTTTTTTTTTTACCAAATCCAGACACGCTGGGAGTAAACTGAAACAAATTATGCCTGTTGTTACATTTATTTTACACATGAAATACTGGTAGTAATTAGTACATGGACTTTTGATTGGTATTTGTTTACGTATAGTTTATTAAGCTCTGGACTAGAAAAGGCTTTGCTTCTGCTGCCAATTAAAAAAAGAAGGTATATACATTTATACATATGTATGAGCATAGGGATTAGTAACGGAGATTTTACTGAAACTATATAATTAAAGAGGAGTCCTACAAATTGAGCGGAGAATGAGTGACTGTGATGAGATGGGACGCTCTCACTACACATATGAAAGTGACCGAGTGACCATGGAATTGGGATGAAGAGTTAGTTATTTGTCAGGCAGAAGACTGGAGGGTGTGTAATCTATGATTGCAAGTTAAATGGCAGCAGGTGTAATTTTCGTTCCGTCTCAATTCTCACGAGGACGTCACTGGCAAACCATATGAAATATATGAACATATGGATAGCATATTTTTTTGTATTCATTTCATCCAACATCCAACTTCCAACACACTGATGAGTAATTCACTTTATTATTTATTATTGTACATTTTATTATACGGGCACAACATGGTACTTTGGTGCATACATTGGACATGTACATTTATATTGTACATGTACCAAAATCCCACCAACAGATTAAAAGGAAGGGAAAAAAAAGTCGGTACTGAAAAGAAATTACATTACACTACATTACTTACTCTGATAAAGTCAGAAAAACCAAAAGTATTTTCCTTGTATTGTATATAGCTATATTTTATTTTATACTCAAGTCAAGACGGAAATTCATGATGGACAAAACATCGTAGAATCTCAAATGTTTTTCTCCCTCAACCAAAAAGATTGTCTGTGAAGAGACGTTATATACCATTTTCCTTTTGATACTCTGTGCTCTTAAATTATAAAGAAAAGTCAAGGTTTTTACTATGGATCTTTAGAGTAGGAGAGGAATAACATTATTAACAATTTATACTGCACTAAAATACTAATGTTTCGTCCGTGTGCTCATCTCATACAAATACTTGCAGCGTCGAGTAATTTTATTTAGAAGAGAGATAGAGCGAGAAAGAGGGAGAGAGGGAGAGAGTACGTAAGTACAGATATGTATGTGCTTCAAAGTGCCACGAGTGTTTTTCAGGCAAACTTATACTCTGCCATGATTATGACAAGCCAAGTCATTCGAAAAAATTATTATAAGCTACTTACATTTGAATTGCAATTTTGGCAATGTGGTACTGTGGAGAAGCAGTGACCAGGAGCAAAATGTACACTTTCTTATTGCTATACACACAGATGCACAAGAAATTTTCTCTCGTGCAGCCTCTTTTTTTTCTAGTCTATACAGCGGGCAGGTAAAGATATATAAAGGTAATCAAAATTCAAAGTCAACCTTCTATACTCAAGTAGATATTCCCAATGTATTTGCCAGATGATACATATGGAATAGGGTTTTCCAAGCTATGAGTTTTTATATACAGATATCTTAGCTCAAAAAAACATCATTTTCTTCGTACCATGCTGATTAGTCCATATTATTACTATTATTATTATTATTAGTATTGTTATTTTTCATCTATTGTGAGCCATTTCACCATCCAAGATCTTGAATCCCCAAGCTTTTCCTCCGTCGCCATCCTCATTTTTCTATACGTATAGACAAGTCCTATCCTAGTTTACTTTTGTCACCTAATCGTAAGCTGCTGCATATGGAAGTACAGATACAACAGAATTATTGTACACAGCTAAGAATTCTTTGATGGTCGATTCTTCTGTATGGATAAAAAAACATACGCAAACGTATTCCATTGTTCTTCCAGCTCAAGCTTGACGCTTCTCTACTGCACTCATGCTAACTGAAAACTCATCTCCATTTAACTCTCGATTGTTCCTCTGCTTAATAATTGATTACCCATGTTTTATGTACACATTTACAAAGATTGAGTTTTCTATTCGAAATGCATTAAGACTTTCATAAATATTGTAATATCTCTGTAGAGATATAGTCAAAGACAAAAAACAAAAAACAAAAATCAACATAATATTCACGTTTCAGTTGGAACATCATTTGTGTAGTCTCCGTGTGACGTATATTGATAATGATAATTTACGTATTAATTTACGTAAAGTAAAGATTTAGTCTCGTCGTTTTGGTTGAGTATATAAAACGAGAGTTTCAAGGTTTAGTATACACATTTGAGAAAGTCATTTCATTTATTAAAAGGGAATTTCACTTGCTAGTTGAATCTCATTATTATTTTAGCCGCATATTATACAGATATATATGTAACACGATTAGGGGAAGTTTTTTTTGTTATTTAATCGGGAACTCTATATGAAAATATGAACATCTACATGGATTTATTTTTGTACTCTGGGAATTTAGCCTGATAAAGGTAATTAAACCACATGTACATATATGTGTGATGTGTTTGATATCTCTTTTACTTATTACGCATACTTTTTTAATTGGTTGTTTCATATGTATATTTTATAACTTTGTAACAGTACATGTTCCCAGTCTATCTCAAGTCTCATGTATGTCTCAACTTGAGCTTTTTATCTGGAATTTATGATCCATGACTTCACAACGTCAGACAAAATTTGAGGATTTTCTGGCAGTCAAGTGTAAACGGGGAATTTTACAAGTTTTTTTATACGAATCCTGAGATTCTGCACTTATTTTGATAAAAATCATACTCAATTTTATTGCTACAATGTAACCAGGAATATGCATTACCATATAGGTATGTATATTTTAATTTCTTCATGTATATGTAGCTAATCTCACTTCCTTTTTTTGCATTCTCTGGACGCAAGAATTCTACAAATATGTATCCCTTTTGACTTTGCCCTCAGACAAATACATATAAGACAGATGAATATTGTTTGACTTGAAGTATTTTAAAGTACCTGATGATGATGCCGATGATACTTGAGTAAATTTTATCAATGACAGCGACAATGACAGAATTAGTTAAGGAATTTAGAGCGTGTGACCATTGTCACGGTTTGTGTCTGGTCGGTGAGGATGAGATATGCATATGTATGTCATAAAATATACAAGTTTTAAATGTGCATACATACAGAATTTTTAGTTACACAAGTTCTTTACACATTCTATCTCTCTCTTCACTCCCACTCACAATGGCCATTGCCCTGCTCGTAAATTTGGAACACTTTACTGGCTTCCAACTGTGTTTATGATTTTCTCATTGTATTGTACTCTAACTCTGTTTAATAATACCCTTTATGTCATGTTTGATAGTTTTTTTTGACTGCATGAATTTTTCACTGTGTATGTACAGATATTTCAGCTTCCTTTTATTCCTGATCGTCTCCACTTAATAACATTCACATTTAATTTTGACTTTGGACGTCCGGTTTTACATTTTTTTAATGGGTAAAAGGGGCTAATTTCGATTCGTGAATGAAACTTTTGTATTGATTCATTATACATCAAGTGAAACCAGGCACAGAGACCATATGAATTCCTATTGTTAAATTATACTTTTACTCGGCAGTGTAATGTCTTTAGTGCTCACAGTGGATTGGATTTATATGAAATAACTTTCTTTGTACATCTTTAAAATTTACACAAAGAACTGAGTGCGTGCGTAAAACAACCATGTAAACAGTTCGTATTTGAAATTCAAAGCCTGTGTGTGCAACGGAGAATACAGGTGAAATATGTAGAAACAAAAATCTAATGCTATGCTAATAAAATACTAACGCATTTCTTTAAACGGAGGGCACAACAATATTTTTAATGTGAATTGCAAACAAACAATACGTCAAAATTCATTTCCAAGTACGCTATTTAAAAACAATTCTTTTCTATATATAATTTAATTGTGGTCTTTTTCTCTCTTAGTGACTTGTGGACTTTTGTCCTTTGCAATATGCGAGTTCCTCGACACAAATAAAAATGAATTCCTATTTCAAAGATTCATATTTTAGTTTAAAGATTCCTGTATTTATTTAAATCATAAATACATAGCGAATGATTATTTATAAATAATAATGTAAATTGTGAATTGTGAGTAAGTTTTCCTTGTCCAAGTCCATGAATTGCATTTTTATATTTACGTTTTGTCCATTAGTGAAAGGATTGGACAAAGAGATGTACATTCAGAGGTCTTTTCCAAGTCAAGTCTCAAGTCAAGTCATTATTATAATAATCAGCATTATTGAGAAAAAGACTAGATGGTTAAAATTTCGTAGGCTTTATATTTTTACTCGCATGAAATTTTCTCTTTGTGATTTTGTGAAGAGTTGAGAACACAAGGGAATCATGTTATTTATGGCATATATGAAGTCAAGTTCCTATTCTTTAAAAAATATGCCGATGAATATATTACAGTATATATAAAGACACTGCTGTTTTTGTACATTTATCTTTCTTCAGTATGAAGTGTAGAAAGCAATAATTAAAATTTCCTGTCACATATGGGTTCCCTCTACAATAAGTTCACAAAAGATATTGTTAATTTTTATACGAGTCTACAAATTTCTAATCTCACTCATCAGTACAAAAAGAGCGGTACCAAAATATTGAACAAAGACACGAATCGGCTATTGGTTTTATCACATGTAATGAAAATAGTGGTAAAACTCATCTTGTTACTCTGAGAATCTCTATACATGATGGCCATTATTGACTTTGATATTTTATCAGTGTGTGGGTGCAGCTGATATGTTCCGTACCTGAACACTCACCTGTGATTCTTGTGTGGATTCATTTCTCATGTGCATATGGATTGGAGATGGGATAGAATTCAAAATATGAACGTGTTAGGAAAAGGTGGAGTTGATATGAAATGTTTGACATTGTAATAATTAGACGAGGTGGAAGTGAATCAAGAGTGAGAGTTTTCTCTGCTCGATGCTCAATTCACCTGTCTCTCTCTTTCCTGTCTCTTTTCATTTTCATTGGATCTCAACCCATGGACTCACACACAATACGATGATAAGAATAACAAGCGAGAGAGAGAGAGAGAAAAGTCAAAGGTGTACACGTAATAATATGTCACAGTCGTCACAGCCCAAAAGTAAATAGCTCATTAAATTTCTAAGCAAACTGCGTCAATTTTGTTTGTTTGTTTGTTCCTTTAATTTTAATCCTGAGCTTCCAAAGTTGAGAACATGATTCCACTGATTCCGTATAACATAAACGTATAATGTATAATTCCACGCTACTTCTTCTGTGCACACTTTAGAAATTTCGATTTTCTTGGGACTTTTCTTCAAAAGTTATCTAATTCTTCTTTTCCTTTTTTAAAGTATTAACAAGAACATTTCACAAATCTTTTAACTCTGAACCATAACAAATTGTATTCTATAGACTTGTCTAAAATTCATGTCTAGTTCTCTATGTTCTTTTGTGGACGTTTTGAAATTGGAATTTTATTCATGCTCGTTGATGGCATATCTTGATATGTTTGTCAGTCTATTCACAATCGGCAGTAACAATAGGAAAATGAGGCAAAATAACTGCATGAACACACATGCGGCGGATAATATTATTTTAATCGTATATTATATATTTATGAGCTCTCGGAATTCTGTTAATGCTATTACAAAAACATGCATTATATGAACTTATAATGGAGAAGTGACATTCCAAATGTATTTTATAGGGATCAAGAGCATTTCAATTTTAAATGGTTCAGAGTTGAAAGCATATATGTATGCATAATAAATATGTTAACTATATGATGATGATTATAGTAAAATGTGAACCAGTTGAAATTTGAATGGAATTAGAATACAATCGCACCCCAAACCCCAACTCTTTCTCTCCATATACTAATACTTGGAATTATAGCGTGACGACTTTTTATTCTTCTTGTCTGCCCTCATATACACCACAGTGTTTATTTACTTTTGGCAATTATCTGTATTTGAACTCGGTTGCATTTCATACTTATTATAGACACCATTCTTCTCTTCCCAAATATTTCCAACAAAGTCGTCGTCCTAGGTATGTGTACAATTTTTTAATAATCCCTTATCCCTCTACTCATCACGAGTATGACAATATTATAAGTATACATGTAGCTCAAATGTAAATAGTAATCTGATAGTAAACTAGTTAAGCTGATTGAAATGATTTCCAAGTGACACGATCTTGTCATCTTTTATCACATTTCTCTCTATCTCTCTTTCTTTCTTTCTTTCTCTCTTTCTCTCCTTTGACACTCTCGGCTAATCTAATTTCATTTTTCGTCATAATATCATACTTTTTATGCATAGGTAGTATATAAACATACGGTTTGAGTGGTTTGAGCAAGTGATTAAACTCTGTATATAGAGCAGAGAGTAAATATTAATTACATGAATAGAGAGAAAAGTAAATATTTGAAAACAGAAACTCCACACACATACACACTTTCATTCATCTCATTTCTAAATCCACAGATTATTTTCCACAACGTGATGTGTACACGTATATAAGTTAATATATAGGTCTCTGTGTACAAATTAAATATGGACTTGTTCACTGTAGAATTCAAAGTCGACTACCATCAACATGTACATACACACGTACATACTCAAGAGTCAACGATATGTATGAGCTGCACTGCAAGCTCCACAAATGTAAATACATAAATAAATAAATTCTATACTGTGTACCATTTCCTCGTGTCTAATCCAAAGTACTTTATCTGAATTCGAATTTGGATTGTATTACATTACACACATCTGCAAATGCAGATAGACACATACACTGCTGTGGAATATATATCAGATATATACAGATTTTGAGATTTTGTACATGTGAGTTTATGAATTGGATCAAATTTAAATCTCAAAGTGGTTTCCAAACACTTGCAGATATAATCGCTCAACTACATACATGCTTTAATCTCTTCAAATTCATTTCTATACCTTTCTATACCTTGGAATCCCATTACATACGATTGTTGACGGCAGACCAAGACGACTGAGGATAAATGTATAAAATCATGAATGCTTAAGTAACTATACCTATATCTATGCACAATTCCATTGGACCAATAAGAACCAAACCATTGTGAAGAAATTGTTGTGGTCACTGTTTTACCTCTTTTTATGACTATATACCATATGAATATGAAACTAACAAATAAATGCATTTCAACTTGCATTTTTGTTCTATATTTGGCAATTCTAAATATTTGCTAGTTACTCATTTTTGTACGTACAACTGTGTCAGTATTTCAAAGGAGATATCAGAAATACAACATATAAAATTGACTTGTTCGATTTCGTGAACGCGTTGTGTTCTCTGTTCTCGGTCGTCAGAATGTACGCATATAAACTGACTGGAAAAGGGAAGCAATAAAAACTGTTCATGTGTAAACATGTACATGAGTTTATTTGTGTAGAGAAGATAGATTTAGTACATATGCCGCGCCGCGTATGTATTATGTATATGTAGAAGCTTTAATCACTGTGAAATGACAACGTTTGATATCTTAAGAAGTCTTAAGAATTCTCGCTGTGTAAGTACAAGAGCTAAACATCTAATTAATTTGCATGTACCTAGTTAACTCCAAATATTAAGGATGTTCATCATGCCATATATGTACATATTCATGTTAATATAATAGTAGTGGTGGGACTGGATCTGGCCGCTAGCTGACAGGGAAAATGGAATATTTTATAACCATCTGCCTCAATAATGTTTACATCTAGATTACTTCAATTCCATTTACCTAAAAAAGATTTCTTATGCATTATTATTATTTTTTGTTTTAATATACAAGCTTACGTCATATACGACTGTTCACGGTAGATATATACCTAGTTTTGTTTTGATTCAATTGTTCGAGCAAAGCCGTACACATAGTAATAATAAATAATAGTAGGATAAAATAATCGTAAAAAAAATTAATTATCATTTTATTATAGGTACATTATGGGGCTAGAAACAATTTTTCAGAGGTTTGAAATGTTAGAAATCGAGATTATTGTGGTTGATTTTCCTTATAGCAAAGCAATGTGTATATAGAATTTGATTTATAGTAATCTACACAAATCCTTCAATTTCCTTGTCATCTTGGATTATGTAAATTAAACTTTATTAATGGCTCTACAGTTGTATACACAACAACAAATTGTAGGTACAAGCTTGTAAAAATAGTTTGCATCATCTAAAATTTAACCCTGAACTCTAGAAATAAAACATGAGAGAGAGAGACAGAGAGAGAGAGAGAGAGAGAGAG
>JAIUND010004947.1:0-10577 GCA_034699125.1 Gisinianus flammeolus
GTCAGCAAGCCAATGTTTTGTAAACGTGAATCGTGACGTCACTGGGCGACAAAACCATAGAAAATAGAGAATCGGCCGCAGGTTGAAAAATTGCCGAGTTTTCATCGTTAAAGTTGATGAACTGAGTCAAAAAAATGTGCATATTTCATATAATTATTAAACATATGTTAACACAATTTTATATTGTTGATTTATTGTTCATGAGTGACAATTGAGTGTGATAATCAAATAAAGGATAATAATGACGGTAAAATTATTGACGAAGATGATAAAAAGTTGTTAAATAAATACCGAAATATATATATCCCATAAATTATGTGTCAATTGAAAGCGAGTTTCACAGAGAGGAAAAGCAAAAGCAAACGAATGGAATGACGTGTGTAGAATTGGAGGAATTAAATACAAAATATAAGTATGAAGTATAATCGAAATATCTGTAAATGCATTGTTTCTTTTTTTGGGGGAAGGAAAATGATGGAGAGTGAAGGACAATAACTAATCGTAAATTATTCTCATGTCTCTATAATTTTGATTGTTCTACTCAATTTGAAGAGACGGGTAAAAATGGGAATGAAAATATATGTAGTGACGACTTTGACTTTGAAACTTTTACATATTCGATCGATCTCTGTTCGAAACACACCTGGAAATTTGGTGTGGTTTGTGATTAAGTTTTATGTTGTTGACTAACCGCTTTCGATGAACTAATTATTTGTTCAATATCGTGGGGAAGTTTATATATAAAACTTGGTGAGGTGAGTCCATCGCGAGCCAGTTTAATAATAGTTGTTGGAATATACTTGGAATTGCATTCAAACTCACAGACGCGTGTTCCAAATATGTCTGCTCAGCTTTATAAAATTGCCCTCATCGGCGGGGCCATCATTTTGGCCATCCAAATTAAATTTTCCCAAGCTGACGACGGTAAAAAAAAAATCCTTGGATTTATTAAATTCACAATTTTTTGTTATTGACTACGTATTTCCTTGAGAATATTGAATGAAATGACTTTTGTCGTTTTTATATTTCTTTACAGAATTCTGTTACTACGAAGATCCGGCATGTGGTCCAGACACTTGGCCAGGTGTGTGTCAATCGGGTACTCGCCAATCACCCATCCATTTACCGTACCAACGATCCGGATCGGAACTCAAAGATTTACAGGAAAACTCCAACTATTTTAAAAAACAAAATTTCTATGTCAAAAATAATGGGCACACAGTTCAAGCCTCAATTTCCCCGGATTTGACCTCAACAAGTGTCTTAACTGGGTCACTTCTCCGAGGGAAACCGTACACTTTCAGTCAAATTCATTTTCACTGGGGAAGCAACGATTCCGTTGGAAGCGAACATACTCTTAGCGGCAGACGGTATATATATTTATATATATACAAAACACAACAAAATTACCTAATATTAACGATATAAATGCAAAAAAACTTTCCTCCAAAAGTATAATGGACTATAAATGGACTAAAATAATGCCAATTTTTGAAAACATATTATATTTGATATAGATTTCCCATGGAAGTTCATTTAGTTCACTACTCATCAGAGTACACGAGTTTGACGGAGGCCGTTGCGTCCAATGAATCAGATGCCGTGGCCGTCGTGGCGACGTTTTTCCAGGTTATACGAGCGGAGCGAGATTTCCCATTAAAACTATTTTTCATTTGGAACATTTTCCACCATAATTTCTAATTCCAGTAAATTTTTTCAAATTTGGGATTTTGTCATTTTTTTTAGCTTGCTCCGTACGATAATGAGGCTTTGACACCGATCATAAACACGTTTCGTAGTGTTTTTCAAGTTGGTGGGAACACGACGGGGTCCAATCTGGATCTCAGTTGGTTCATCCCTCAGAGTACGATGGGCAAACAGAATTTGGAAGTGGTGCAGGTATATCTATACATTGACGTGTACAAAATTGATTGTGATTGTGTTGAGTAAAAGTAAATAATGAATGTGATGAAGAATTCATTTTGATGGGAGAAGATAAATGATAAATCCTTAATTTTCACAGTATCACGGTTCTCTGACGACGCCTGCCTGTGCCGAAGTTGTATTGTGGAATGTTTTCCTTTACCCAGCCCCCATTTCACGTAGACAGGTTGGATTGATTTTTTTTTTTGTTTTGTTTTGTACCGCTCATTAGCAGTACTTTTACTTGTAAATAGTTCATGTGTGGGCACTTAAGAATATTCTCAATTTCTATTACATATATATGATTACAGATGAGAGCCTTCCGAACTTTACAATCTGCTCATGGTCACGGGAACCTCGTCAACAATTTCCGACCTCCCCAGGACAACAACTTGCGGGTAATTACATGAAATGAGATCATCGTATGTAATCTTAACATACATGTATAGTTATTTTTTAATTAATTTCCTTTTCTTCATTTCCCACACAGCCCCTCGAGACTTGGAGTTCAAATGTTAGACGAAGCAGTCGGTGATTTCAAATGCCAATGCATATATACATATCCAGTCACAGACTAATTGAAATTTGAATTCAATGATATTTGATCTTTATGGATGGAAATTCGAATTGGAATTCCGGAGAAAGCAACATTGATAATCACAATAAAGACAAAAAGGCAAAACCATATTATATCCGAATTTAATTCGTAAAACAATGTTTAATTTCTAGTAATACACGACTAAGAAAGTAAGAATACAAATTGTAAGCTCAATTGAACACGTGACCAAATTATTGTCTCTATATACTCCAATATAACGTATGTAAAAATCAAATAAAAATTGAGTCCTCCCACGTTTCTTTGAGTTTTGATGTAGGAATTTACGAAAGCATCATTCAAAAATAATGTCATTCACTGTTTAATGTGGATTTTGCGGGGGAGTTTTATTGTGAATTCTGGTCAGTGAGATCAGCAGAAAGTCCAAATAATAATATAGTACCAAAATTGACAAATACTCACAAATACTCACAAAGTATTCACATTCAATGGATGTGTTTTTTTACCCACAACCTCGTTTAATGTTTCACACTAAAAACAACACGCGTCTTGAAAAAATTTATTCATTTATTCCTGCTTTGTTTGTTGTCTGTTTGTCAATCTCAAATTCCCAGACGAATTGAAAGTTGAACGGGAATTGAGACACTGTGAATGACAGTTGTATAATTTAAAGCATATTCAACTATATATCGGACGTTATTTGCCGAGTGAACGCAGACAACATTTACACACTTCATAAATCGTTGTTGCAAATTAATTTAAATGACCGAGTTTTCATCGTTTAAGTTGATAAATCAAGTCCAACAAATGTACATAGTTTAAAGAATGACCATTTGAAAACAAATTGATATATTCATTTATTGTTTATTGAACTTTATTGGGGACAAAACTGACAAATGAATGCGATGGCAAAATAAACTACAATTAAGATAGATAATGACTTAAATTATTGATGGGCACGATGAAAAGTGGTTGTGAAATAACTAAGTACCAAAAATATCCCACAAATTCTATGAAAAGAATGTAAACTGATTGTGACGCGAGAAAGCAGAGGGAAATAAAAACGAGAGTGAGCGTGTCTAGAACTGAAGAAATCATATTTGAACTAATCCATTGTTTTTGTCATCATTTTGAGGGAATCTAAAATGATCGAGATTGAAGAACAATATAACTAAATGTAAATTAAAAAATGATTCCCGATTCCAATTTTGGTTGTTTTTTGTACACTTTCCACAATTTGAATTGGATTAAAATGGGGATAAATAGAGACTTTGGGACACATCTGAGCTCAGTTAGGATCATATCTGAAAATTCTGCGCGACTAAAAGAACATTGGGGAAATTTACGTATAAAACTTTGTGAGATTTTAATCCATATCGTGAGATATGCAGGTTAAAAATAATAATAAATAGTTTGAGTCTCATAATTTAAAGTCTCAATGTCTCAATTCTATAAAATTGCCTTCATCTTCATTGCCATCAATGTCGCCATCCAAATTGAATTTTCCCAAGCTGCTGGTAAAAAAAAACAATAAATCTTGGATTTAATTTTATGTACAATTTTGTCTGAGAATTTTTTGAATTAAATAACTTTTTGTTTTCTCTGTTTGTGTGTGTGCGTAGATTTCTGTTACGTAAATTCGACATGTGGTAAGTGACGATTTCTGAATCCTTTCACCATTTTCACTATCCATATAGTACGAATAAGTGAAAACAAGTACTGTTATACAAATCCACCAATCTTTCATTATCCAGTAATTGATGGATAATGAAAGATTAATGGATTTTTTAAACTATCGTCTGTTATATATGGAAAAAGATGAGAGTTGATTTGGGAATGGGAGGATTTCTATTGTTCTGAATGTCCTTTAAGGTCCTCCAAAGTGGCAGGTCAAAGTGGCCAAGGATGCCATTGGAAGTGACGTCTGCCAAAAGGGAATGATGCAGTCACCCATCTGTTTAAAGTATGATCAAGGCATATCGTATTCTATGACCACGGATTTAACGCAAAGCAGCTCGTATTATGAAAAACAAATGTTTTCAATAAAAAATAATGGACACACAGTGGAAGCATCAATTCCCTCCAGTAAACTTGTTTCAACTGGGACACTTTTATTAGGGAAATCCTATACTTTCAGTCAAATGCATTTTCACTGGGGCGGGGACGACACCGTAGGTCTGATTTATATTAAATTATATCGCCCAATGTCTAATCATCTAAAACAACGTTTGTAGTATGTTATTTTTATGACGATAAAGCTATATAATTCAATTCAATTCAATTCAATAGGAAGTGAACATACAGTCAATGGAACGAGGTACAAATAAACATTTTTATCTTCTATGCATAAATGAACACACTTTACCCCCCAAAACCAAAATACTCAAATTATAATGCCAATTTTCAACACATCCATAATATATATATATAGATATCAAGTGGAAGTTCATTTAGTTCACTACTTATCAATTCACAAGGATTTGGCGACCGCTGTGATGGCAGGTGGTATGGATTCAACGCTTGTCCTTGCCTCATTTCTTGAAGTATGTGTGTAAAAAGTAAATACATATCGTATATACAACATATAAGAAATCATTCAACATCAACACTCACAACTTTGGGACATTTCTTATGCATTTTACATAAATTTACATTTTGTGCACATTACCTATAATTTGGGATTTAATACTTTTAGGTTGATAGCACGGCGAATGACAATGCTGATTTGCAACCGATAATCGATGCGTTTGATACTATTGGTCCAGGGAAGAATGTGGCGACGAGGTCAGGTCTGACCCTCAGTTCCTTCATCCCAACAAGTCCAAAAATGACACCAAATTTAGTGTCCCAGGTATATTTAATTTACATAAAAGCCTGACCGCGGAGACAGTGGAGTTAAATAACTAAGTTGTGGATAGATAAACGGGCCACGTACTACTTTTTAGAAGTCGAGATATTCGAGTTTTCCTTTTTGACCGCTTTGGCGCCACGGCGTTTCTCGATGATTTTGTAATTCAAAAATCACAAGAAGAAATCATCATATATTTTGTTTGAATTTAAGTAAACTTTGTAAATTAATTAAAAATATTTGCAATTTTTTCACAGACGTCTAACTTTTTCTGTCAAATTGCCCATGTTTTTCTACATATTAATATGCAAAAAAGTGAAAAGTAGTATGTGGTCCGTTTATCCATCGACAAATTCATATTATGATTGATATATGGTACGATCGATAGAAAGGATTTGTTAGATTATATATAATATGGAAATCATTAATTTTCAGTACTATGGTTCATTGACAACGCCGGGTTGTAACGAAGTGGTATGGTGGACTGTTTTCCTTACCCCACTCCGTATTTCTAGTTCACAGGTTTGACCTTTTGTTGGTTTTTTTTTGTCCTGTGTATTTACACTACACTATACTGCTTTAACTTGTCTCTACGTGGACAGACCACAATTTAAGCAGTTCATGTGCATTTAACGATATGTACGAACATTCTCAATTTAATGTCCTCTGTATTGCAGATGGAGGCCTTTCGAACTAAATTACTTTCTCATGGTGGGGAAGCCAAACTCGTCAACAATTTCCGGCCACTCCAGAGAAGAAACAATCGGGTATATATATACGATACGAAATGATTTTTCTACCCTAATTAAATATATAGTAATCATTCATAACTCATATAACTTTGAACGAATAATGTTGTCATGATTCCCTTTTTCTCAATTTCCCACAGAAGCCCACGATTTCTAAATACACAGTTACACGAGGGATGTAATGTATCCAGTTGATCCAGATCCATTGACATTTGAAATCCACATGACATATGGGAATTTGAATTTTGAATAAAGTATAATCGTACAATCACAATGACAAAACAACCACATTGTGGAAATTAATTAGTATGCAATAATGTTTTATTCCTATATGAATTTATAAATATAAATAATATACGATTATACAAATGGTACAACTATAACGTGAAAAAAGTATTCTCTCTATACATACTCCATCACATTTAAATTCAAATAAAAATTGAGCATAAACATAATACTCGATTTTGTTTTAATCAGAGGACTTTAATAAGTCTGATTGAGATCATTTGTTGATTTGACTGACGTCATTCACGGCAACTTCATACACAAACACAATTACATTTTTGTGCGACTCCTTCTCTTGAATGACCATCCGACAAACCTATTACGGAAATGAGACATTATTTACAAATTAATTTGACATTCGGTACATTATTTCAATCATCATAATAATAAATGAATCAATTCCGTTTTCTCTAGCATATATGGACTTATACTTCCGTCCAGGAACGAGAGGCTTCCAAATCCTGCATGTAAAGCTCAAGTTTCTCTCCATACTCTTCGGCTCTCATGAGACATTCTTCACTGATGATCATAAAAATTATTCCCCCTATGTATATATTACAAACAAATGAGCATCATCTATTTACCATCGCTGTTTTGACATTTGAAAAAATGCATGCCAAAGATATCATATTATGAAATGTGAAAATATTTGAAAATATATGTATACCAGTCGAGTCCACAACACGAATCAATTCAGCAATAGCAAAATATGGTTTGTTCCCTTCATAAATCCTACTCGAAATTACAGCAGCGTCATAGTGATCTGTTTTCACACATATTCAATTTGATTTAGAATACCCACATTAAAACTTGTGATGGAATTTGATTCGATTTATGATATGATGCGATGAAGAAAATATTTACGTAAACATATTTTAATTACTGTTTTTGATTTCTGGAATCGGACCAAATCCAATGCCAGTATGAAATACATTTTGATACAATTTCGTCTCCACCAGCTCCTTGACTAATTCAGCAGAAGATTCCACACCATCGATTAACCTGAATAAATAATGAATATATATGTGCATATTTTTTTAATTGTAGAAATTCGAATGCGGAGAAAATCCGAGACATGTTGTTCAAGCATAAGATATCTATATAATTCTATATATAAGTATACCGGAAACCATATTTGCTCAATTCTTTTCCAACTCGACCAGAACCCGCCGCCGCATCCAGAATTTTAATCTCACTGAAATTCCTCCCAGAACATGAAAAATGCTCAGCTATTATCTGAGCAATGAGATTTGGTTCCTTTGGGAAACTTTCCGCTATAAACTTTTAATTCCAAATCCAATCCTTCCATTAATTATAAACTTTGCCAACTTCTTCTCATTACGATATATATGTATAGCACTGTAGAAAGAGATGGATTCAAATAACGAATGAATGAATGAATGAATGAATGAATGAATGAATGAATGAATGAATGTGATGACTTACAATGTTACAATTATTGTCAGACTCCTCGACATAATTGTTGTAAATCTGAGCAGTATCTTGTCGACTGGATACTGGTGGATCCAGAAAACTGACGAGATGATCAGTATTTCCAAAGATCCCTTCTTCCTCGATACTCTCAAAATCAAATGTTTTGCTCACCAATTCAGGAATGGGGAAGAGAATTTGATTGTTCGTTGAGGATGATGGAGTTGGAATTGAATGTGAATATTGTGAATAATGTGGTTGCGGATGAGGACTGGAAAACATTTTTTGCACATTTGATCGACGCACAGTTTGCATTTGACTCGGCACAATCCTCGACGTTTCCCACAATACAAGCGAATACAAGCCATTTTCTCGGTGGGAATTTCAAATAATAAAGCCTAAACAGTGTTTCTTTTTTTTTTGGTACTGCAAAATGCAATGCAATGCAATGTCAAATTTATACATTTGAATATAGCGAGTGAAAGTTTTGAGAGTCGACGCGACGGTGCGGTGGAGCCGAGTCCATTTTGCCTTCCAACTGACTTTGTTTTATTTGTATATACCACTGGAAAATTTCCATAGCAAAATGTAAAATGAGTTGCTGTGCGCGTTTCATCGTAAATCTTAATGCTATTCTCAATGTCAATGTGTGTCAATTTTAATTGTCAAAATTCTTTTCCTCATTTTTAAAAGAAGGTCTGCTAATCAAATACATTCCTTTAAAAAAAACAAAAAAAACTTTTATTTTTGAAATTTTTATTTTCTCAGGATTTCACAAATCTTTAAAAATCATTTTTCGTTTGCACTGTAAATACATAGCGTCTCATTTACAATGTACAATTTTATTGTTACTCGGAATGTTCCGAGTTGTCAATTTTCGGGCAGTTGACAGTGTGCTGTAAAAGAAAAGATATATATACATATGAAAAAGGTGAAATTCTTGGTGAAGACAAGAATTCAAGTAAACATTTACAATTGATTTGAATTGATATTTAAATATGATCATTGCAAAAACAAAAACAACGAGAGTTTACCCGTGTATTGGTCTTCGTCTACACATGTCAATCCGTCACAGCATTTTGACCAACCCCAACAATCCTCACCTTCATTTCGACACTGTAAAAATCCAGAACCAATTTCAAATCGGGAATTCTGTATTTAACTATATTTAAACTTTTTAAGAATTTTTGACGCATGTAAAAAATTATATGAAGAGTTTTCTCACGGGCCAAAATTCTTTTACACAAATCGGGTTGGTTGAGTCTGGAGAAAATAACGAAATATGGAATTAAAATTAAAAGTATATGTAAATATATTATTATGTGCATGTAAAATTTCTCAATTAACAAATTAAGTTAGTCAATAATTAGTAATTAATTAGTAATTATTTAGTTAGTTATGAGTAAGTTGGGGACATACTGTTTACGTAGACGCAAGTGGTTTTTGAGCCACACTCGACGGGTGCAATTTTGAATCCGCATTCATCTCCGTCTCTCAGCATCTGCCAGTTAACACGCGGTTACAGTTTTTTAAAACAGGGTTTCTATATATATATTTACTTTAAAAAAATGGGCATATGGAAATGGAGAATATTCTCACGATTGTTGCGGATATTCCGAGAAGAAAATTGAGCAGAGCGAAGGAAGCGAAAAACAAAGAAAACGTTTTGATTCTATTGAAATTGAGATTTATTGTTCCACGACTCATTTTGACGGCTTTTGAAAAGCTTTTCACAAAACTCAAATGAAAATTCAAAGGAATATGCGCTCCGAGTCAAATGCACTGAGAAATCCCATATATAAAAATTTATAGAAGCAAATGTTTTGAGCTAAACATTCAGGAAATTTTAAAAGTATATTTCTGGATTTCTCCCTGTCTAAAAAAATATATAGTTAAAAGGAAACCTTGCAAATGTAAACACAGAGGTGAAGAACATTAAAAACATTTTGCATGGGAATTTGTGTGGTTCCTTTTTGTTTGTCAGTCATCTCCAAATCGGTACAAAACAAACAACACATTTTCATGTGACCAGAAATGATAAAAATATAATAAATGGTAAATACAAATGGCAAAAATACCCCAAATAGCCAAACAACATTTAGTTGTAATGGACATCTGGAGCTGAATAAACGTTTTTTAATTGCTGTATAATCAGGAGGAAATTTTTAAGCAGAAGTGTCATTTTGGAACGGATACATTTTTTTTCCTCATCTTTCCCTTTGGACAAAGCAGAAAAAGGACTTTATATTTTGAAAATGAATATTTTTGAGAAGAACGGAATCCTTCGAGTGTTGATGCTTTTGACATGGACATTTTTAGTTTTCTTTGTACTTTTCGACTTGGGTCTCGTCACTAGAGTCGCTGGGACATTTGCGGACGAGGTAAAAAAAACGGAGAGCATAAACAAAACCAACATTACATTTGGACACTATATAATCGAAACACAAAAAAAAACATGTCATTGTTTTCATTTTCAGTGCAAATCGGAGGGAAAAGAATGCGGTGAAGGAATGAAATGCTGCGACCAATTAAAATGCGTCTTCATCAAAGGTCAGTTTCTCATTCCCCATTTTCTCATTTCTCATATACTGTTTTTTTTATTCTGAATGACAATTTGTAGTACGAATTTAGAATGCAATCTGAAATCCAAATTGAGATTTAAGTGCACCACTAAACCATTTACCATTTTCAACGTTGTGCGGAAAACATTTATTTAAATCAAGTATTATTTAATTGTTTGTTTTATTTAAATCAAGTATTATTTAATTGTTTGTTTTATTTAAAT
>JAIUND010004948.1:0-10577 GCA_034699125.1 Gisinianus flammeolus
ACGAGGTCATGGTGGGTCACTAAACCAGTGTAAGACGGTTTTTTATGACCTTTTTTTCAAATTAATATATTTTGATGGCGAAAGGTCACAAAGTCATCAACCTTTTTTTGTTTCCACTCTACATTATAGACTGAAATGTGACATAGGCATAATTTTACTACTCCAACTTATGCGAGTTAGTCAGGAAAGCAATTTGAAAAGTGGTCTTTATATTTCGGTGCACCCTCTGTAAAAGTCAGTTTTTTGATCCTTTTTTTCGAAACAAAATATATTACAAATCATGAATGATGACTTCATAATCTATAAATATCGTTCATCTGCTTTTTTAAGGAAGTTATTAAAAAATTTTCCCTTTTTCACAAGTATCAAACACGTCAACTTCAAAATTTTCTTGAAATGTTTGGGCCGAACGGAAATCAGTTTTGAAAACACTAATGTAATGGCCATAAGTGATAGTATTTACTATAAAAGCTTCAAAGATATCTAAGGTTTGTCCCTGCAGAGATGTGACGGAGTTCATCTGTGTTAAGTGTTAACCCTACTCGCTAAACATTTGTCGGAAGCGAGTTATTTCAGTCAGGTACTTTCGGACGAATGAGACTAAAGATCTTATTGTACGATTTGGGACGTTGTCGTCTTATTTAGTATACTTTTGTACGATTGAATCGTCTCATATAGGACTATTACAATTATTTGGAACGGATTCCCGAGAATTGTGCGTCGACCCCAAGAATATGACTAATTGTATTAAATAGAGCACATACAAATCTACAACTTGACCGTGGCTTATTAAAATCCATCGTGGTTAAGGCGAGCTACAATTAATTAAAAAACTGTTGTCAAAAATAAAGGAAAAAACGTGCCAAATTTTTTTTCCCCATCGTACAAAAGTGTACTAAATAAGACGAAAACGTCGCAAATCGTACAATAAGATCTTTAGTCTCATTCATCCGAAAGTACCTGACTGTATTTAACTAAATTCGTAAAAACTCGAGAGTGAGTTGGGATTTGGATTGATGAAATAATTGGTCACTCGCTGAAAGTCTGAAAGTCAAATTGTTTTAATATATTTATTGTTTCTTTAGCGCTGTTAGGAAAAAAAGTCCGCTTATTTATTTACACAATCAACTCCTAAAATTATTTGATTCTGTTCGTCATTCGTCACATTTCCTTTTGTCATATTGCTAAAGTGTAAATTTTATTCCGTCTTACATTTCATTTTGATCAAGTCAGTATACTATTTTCTATTTTACACTTTAGCAAACAAAATGACAAAAGGAAATGTGACGAACACAATCAAATAATTTTAGAAGTTGATTGCGTAAATAAATAAGCGAACTCCTAACAGCGCTAAAACTAAACAAAACAATAAATATTATAAAAACAATTTGACTTTCAGACTTTCAGCGAGTGACCAATTTCATCAATCCCAAATCCCAACTCACTCTCGAGCTTTTAGAAATTTAATTAACTCACTCGCTTATTCCGACAAATGTTTAGTGAGTATTTTTGTTTACCTTAGTATTATATACGTATTGTTGTAAATAAATTACGTATTCAGTATTTGATGTTACACCGAATGAAATAAAAATGGTTTGTCTAGGGAAATATATAATATAAACGGACATGAAGGGAATAGATGTAAATGTGCTTACCGAGTTTCGTTTCAGACCAAAAAATGGATTTTTAATGCCACATGTCCCAAAAGATAGTAATTTACTTCACTCTTTAATATTTCACACACTGTTTTCTTTTCAGAAGAACACACAAACTTTTTAGTGTTGTTATTTATTATTACGCTCTGTTCGTCCAGCTCAAGTTCAAAAGTTCCAATGGCTGCTAGATTTTGATGCAACTGAATTCTACTACATGATTTTGGTCCAGTTCGGTTCATACCATTTGCATGGTGAATAGCGGGGCCCTCCCAACTCCCATCCCCCATTCTAACACCACACGGCAATGAGAGCGTTGAGGGCTTCAAATATCCTGTACGTCATTTGCTGACGGCCCCCAGGAATCGTCATGCTCAAATCCAACTCCTCCTCTCTTTCAAGGAACTCTCTCTTTCTCTTTCTCTCTTCTACTCTTTTCCTTAAATACGACTTGACTGCTACTGCTACTGCTACGACTCCATCACCCTTTTCCCTTTCAACAATCATTATCATTCTCATTGTTTTGATTTGATACATTGTCATCGTCTGATTAAAAACCCCGAGTCATGGATTAAAGTGCGATCCGAATCCGAATTCGAATCGGATCGACTATCTGCATATTTTCAAATGGTGAGTCTGTGTAGTCAAAATTTCAAGGGTACTTTGACTGTACTGTACTTTATTGTACTGTATTGTAGGCTGGAATGAGCGAGCGGATTCACAGATTCTGCAAAACGAGTCGCCACAGTTCTCAAAAGCTTTTATTTGTACCCAGAGAAAGAGAGGAAGGGACAGAGAGAGGAAGAGAGAGAGAGAGAGGAAGAGGAAAAGACGGGAGCGACAAATAGAAGATACTTACTTTATGAGTCGTTCGCTCTCATGTTGGATCCTTGTCGTGGAAGGAATAATATCCATGTCCGACGACTCCCTGCATTACCCAAAAAAAAACTACTCAAATCAGATTCTCAAACTCTCTTTGAATCTGATTCCCCTTTTCGCAAATTTTTATGCCGAACATTAAATGTCTCCATGTTTTCTTCTCCATGTCAGGATGGACATGACGGTGAAGAGAGAGAGAGAATGGAGGATGAGGACTTGAGGTACTCTTTCTCCCCACCAACCCACCAAAATATCAACTCACACATTATGAAGCTTGACTGCTTCCACTCTGCAACTCAGCACCAAACAAACATTCCCCATTCACAACTACATTTTCTCTCTCTCTCTCTCTCTCAACATCCCTTTTTATTACAAAGTACGTACATGAAAAAATAAGAACTTTATAGAATAGAAATACTCACGTACGAAATTACACAGCGACACAAATACAAATCCCTTGGAAGGAAAAGTTTCGTCATGAACCGAGTCTAAAAATATCAGACTAAGATTTAATTTTTTCTGTGTATATCCACATGAGATCATGTGTTCACATCATCTCATATTTATTTTCATCCCCATCTAAACTCCCCGAATTCCCCAGAAATCCAAGGTAAAAAGAACTAATTTTTGCACAGGAAAAAAAACAGACTTTGTTTTTCCAACATGCAAACTCTTGAATGAGAAATGCAATATAAAATCAAAGTTGGAGTTTCATGACCGATGTCACAAAGGAAAAAAGACAGAGACAGCAAAAAATAGAAAGAAAAGGAGAATAATTCGGAAAGTTACTTTCAATACCCCAGCATTTTTTTTGTGTGTTTCCTCTTAAATGAACGGATGGATTTTTCGAGTAATGACTTTTTGCCTTCAGACTTGAGATGAGAGTATTTACAAGAGGCAGAGAAGGGAGAGACGACAACGAAGAAGAAGAAAAAGAGACGGAGGAGACGGACCAGAATACTGAAAACTGAAAACGCGCATTCTATTGACTTTGGATACTTAACTTTTGGTATTCTTTTTATTTTGAGAGTTGAGCTTATTAAGGGGCATGACCATGTGATAGATCCCTATCCATTCTCACATCCACACTATGTAATGTACCATTAGCCAAGAGAGAGCGAGAGAGAGAGACAGGGAGAGAGAACATTGGGAAAAGACATAAATGTGTGGGTTGGTTCAGTTGGATGAGATGAGGGGAAACTCCAACTCGGGCTCTTTATATACACATAAGACGAGTGTGAAATAGTTGATCCGCCTTGATGGATCTTTTCTCTCTTCTCTCCCTCTGTAGTCTGTATCTACTTTATATTCCCTTTATATTCCCCATTTTATTCCTATCCCTATCCCCCATATCTCTCTCTCTCTCCTACTGTTTTCTTTTACCCTACAACATTTTACTTCACACTTTTGTCAACTTGTTTCTTTCACCATGACCTTTTTTCTTCGTCGTCTTCGTCTTTTGCTTCCACATTGACTCTCTTTTTACTTTTTACCAACTCCATCGTCTTCCTTTTGCTTTTAAGCCATATCAGACGCGCGAACTCATAGAGTCACATTCCAAGAGATTCTCTTTTCTTTTCTTCTTCTTCTACTTCTACTTCTCTCTCTCTCTCTCTTTCTTTCTAAACTTTGTCTGTGTGGTGTCTTTTGACTATATTTTCGTGTTTTTTCTCCTAGTTTCTTGTTTGAATCCTTGATTCTTTTAACGTAGCCTCGTGTATGTATGCGAATGTACGCATGGATGTATTTGTGTGGGGATGTGAATGTGAAGTCCGTACGTGTCTGTCTGTGATGCTATTAATGCTATGAGAATGGTGCTTGACTGTACATATACCATAATATACATGTACAGATATATCGTATGTAGACATTCTCCGTTCGTTCCTTCATTGTGTATTTGCACAGAGTATTTGGACAGATCGAGCGAGGAATCTCTCAAGTTGAAATCCCTATTGAACTCGTGTGTCTTTTCCTTGTCAACCCATTTAGTTTTCAAAAATACTCGCTGACCTTCCCAACTTCTATTTTTCTTCATTTATCCATTCAATGTTTCAATGTTTCAATGTGTGGCTGTTGTATTGTATTATACATAGAGATATTCAATATATTCTTCTGGCGTATATGCGACGCAGCATCAGCAGACTTTATAAGGATGGACCACCGGTTAGGTCAGCTTTAGAGTCTAGAATCTCCTCGATACTCGATATTCATAGCCATAGTGTGTGTGTGTGAATAGTATATGTAGATGTAGACAGTCCAAACATGTACATGTGGCATCACATGTGGCATCACAATGACAATAATCCACAGAGGGAAAAGGGGGAATCATTTGCTACATTTGCACAATTATTTTCTTTGGCCTTATATGGACTGGATTGGTGAAGCTAAGACAAAAAGATAATAACGTGGGATTTAGACCATTAACACTTGGAACGATATGCCCTTCTTCAGATTACACATCTTCTCCTTCTTCATCTTCTTTTCTCTCCAGTCACCATCACATCGGCCTGACTCATTCAATTAGTTTACTTGTCTTCTACACTGTAATCCCTTCAAATGACGGAAACGTATGTGCACAATAAAGATGAGGATTTTTTTCCCTATTATTGTTGTTATTTGATGAGAATCGAGAATCCATTTCCAAATCCATGTAAATATATTCAATGTCATGGACATTGAAAATCACTTTGATGATTTCCAAGGAAAAAAATAAAAAAACGAAAGGAAACGCGAGTGAATCTGAATGAAAATATTATGTATGAATTGATTTTCAAGCTCAGCAAATCCCATGAGAATCCCAGGAAATCAAGTGGATTTCCAAAACCAAAATGAAATTGAAACATTAAAATCCTGTCCACTCTGCGTGTGATTTTTTTTTCTTTCCATTGAAATTCAAAGGGTTGAGGCTGGAAACTGGAAGTTACGTAACGTAAGATGGATCTGTGCAAGTTTAAAGGGGAAAATAAATGACGAGAGGGATTCCACACAAACACACACTGTATAGACAGACAAGAAGACGAAGGGAAAATAGAAGAGAGCGTGTGAGTAAATAGAGAGGGAGATTCGTGTAAAAAGTAACCATAGCAATGACACGGTTTCTATCTAAAGCAATGTGGAGCTAGTTGAAGAAAGGAGGAGAAGGAGGTGTCTGCATGTGTTGTTCAACTATTTTGTGATCCTTTGAGTTTTGGATTAAATAGCTGGAGGAGAGAGACAAACATTGAGGGAGAGAGAGAGAGAGAGAATGAAGGGCCTCTTTTACCTCCTTCTCCGGGTAATTTTCCATTGTGAAAGTGCCGATAAATGCCATGGAGTGAAAAATGTAAAATCCTCGTGATGGCCATTGGATGAAGGGGAAAGAAGTAAAATTTTGGAGTCTTTGAGAGAGTTTATTAGAGGAATATCTTGAGACGATTTAGGTAGCTGCGAATCGGTTAGAAGTTGGAGAGGAGGACGGACGGACGAAGGAGCAAAGTACAACGACGACAGTTACTGCACTCTTTTAGGCGGTCTACACATAATAATGAAACAGTTACTAGTTAGTCGTAGTTGTTAGTTACTCCTACCCCTCCCGCTTTCATGCCTGCCTGCCTGCCTGCCTGTTGTATCGTACTTACGTCGTCTTTAGTCTGTAAAAATAAAATAATGCCTTGTAACTGTACAGAAGTTTCCACATTAGCTAATCTAAAGGAGAAGGATAATATAATATGGAATATTTAGAAATCTCCAGAGACCGACGAAAACCCGGGTTGGCAACTCACTTGGCGGCATCAGGTTGTTCATCTATAGACGAGGAGTCTCAAGGCTAACACAACCAACCGAGTGCGAGAGAGAGAGAGAGAGAGAGAGGGAAAGGACGTGTGGCTCCAGTTCTCCATTCTCCCGAAATACAGAGAATATCTACTCTTTTTCCTCCGTGTGTGTGTGTCCATACAATTCATCCTTGTGCAAGGAACGGCGTATTGTATTATGATGCGAACCCGAGAATCCTCTACATTCTACAGACCCTCGTAGTTCGTATTCGTATAGGTATGGGCTTTATAGTTATCCCAATCTCAAGTTCACGACAAGTTGATAAAGTACAAAAGTCGTTCCCCCCCCCCCTCTCACTCCCACCATCTCTCTCTCCCTCTCTCCTCTGTCACACTCTTTGCTACAGAGTATATATTCCGGACCAAATAATATTTTCTGGAAATGTATGTAGATGATTCCATTTGAATTTTTAATATGTATTTGAAATGATTCTTGAATGAATTCCTGTGTGTTTGTGCGAATGCGGAATAGTTAAGTACCGACTACATACCCTTTATAATGTGATATAGTTTTGGTTGGTTGGTCGCTTGGTTGGTTGGTTGGTTGGTTTGGTATCATATGGAAAAGTTTCTGAGCGATACGTGAATACGACATTGGTTGATAATTAAACCTATAAATTTCCAAGCCGCAGTCAGTAGTCGGAACTGAATTCAGCTGCGTTAGTATTTTCAAATCCGGTGACGACTCTCAACTCTCTCTCTCTCTCTCTCCCTCTGAAAGTTCAAGTTGACAAACTACGTTAATGGACAATAATATTACAGTGTGTGTATATAAATATATAAAAGTAAAATTTCACCGTTGAAAGTCATTCATTTTCCTCGATGAAATCCGATGGCGTTTACTTGATTTGTTTCGTACGGCAGATTTGAATGGTTTGTTCAAGGGAATGATCGGACGACGCAGGTGAGACATGGGATTTGTCTTCATGGAAATGACAATCCAGAAAACAATTATTGCATACATAATATTATTATGACAGTAAATGGTAGAAAAGTGGGGGTGAAGGAGGCGTTTCTCTGTAATTGGTGGACTTGTTTATTGGCCGTGAAAATGCATGAGGATTTCTTGTTAAAAAGTAGGGACAATTTGTAATTGTGAGGGTGATAAACATGTGATAAGAGAATCGTTAGAAGTTAGAACCTCCACATCCACTTCCACTCGATTTGGACTTGCTCCCATCCTCCAACTCCAACTACATACTACTTTCAACTCCATTTCATTTGCATACAGATACGAATCTTCTCTTCTTCTCACTCCGCATTTCACAGCCCACCCACCACCAGCCTTTGTCCCATTATCCAACATTTCCCTGTCTTTTTATGCACTGTAGAAAACGGTAAAACAGACAAAAGTTTGGAGGCAAAAAGTGTGTAAAAGGTTGGGAACATATTTTTATGTGTGTTCCGTTCCGGCTCCAGGTATTTTATAAGAACAAGCGGATTTGGGGGGGGGGGGGGATTCTGTAATAAGTTGGTTCGACTACTGATCGTGATCGTGATCGTGAGGATGGAAAATTGTGCACGAATTTAAAATGGTAAAACGGAGGATGAATCGTTGCAGAGATATTTCGTTTGGCTTTGGATGTGAATCTTTCTTTTTTTCTCCACTCTTTGAATACATTGTAGGTATACTCATGTGCATGCATGCGTCTGTTTGCATGTACATAGAAGATTTTTGTATTTGTAGGGGGATGAAGGGGAAAAAGAAGGATAGAGAGGAAGAGAGGAAGAAGATGGCTAATAGAAGTAACGGTATAAGACGCTCAGCTTGACGCAAAGCTAAGCGAAGCAAATTTACAAATTCGTGTCAGCCCACCAACAGTTACGTACTTTCTACTTTTGTTGGTAGTTGAGGAGAGAAAGTGAAAAAAAGGAGAAGGAGTGAAAAGATAGCACAGAGAGAGAGAGAGGAAGAGAGAGACGGAGGGAAAGCTCAATGAATTCTAAACCCGTGGAGCCAGAGGGTATAAAGAAAAGGAGCTGTCGAAAGAGCCTGTGTGACATTATTCAATTACCAAAATATCTCTGTGGGGTCTCTGCATTTTCTGTATTCTTCCTCCTCTCTCTTCTTTTTCTGCCTCTTCTTCATCGTCCTCCTCTGATCTGACTTGTGTTCGTCTCAACCGTTTCCAAATTCACGAGCCTACACACATCCTCCTCCACAATCCCATCTTGTCTGTCTTTATGTCTCTCTCTCTTTCTCTGTATGGCAAACTTCACTTTCCCTCTTTCACAGTTCCTCCGTCCCAATATCTTCTATCACAATCTTCCTCTCTCTCTCTCTCTCTGCACATTTGGATTTGGATCGGGAAATTCATTCGAGTTCCCATGCAGTCCTTGCAACTCTAATCTGGATTGAAACTAAAATAGTACAAAAGAGACATTTTCCATCTTGCTGTTGTTGTTGTTGTATCTTGTATTATGTTTGTCCCGAACTTTCCTTCAATTTCCCTCATGAGCCTTCCTCAAATTTTCCCTTTTCTCCTTTGCTTCTGTGTGTTTGTATATATATCTACTGCAAAATGATATGTAGCTCCATTGCATATTCAATATCTGTAAATTATCGTCTCAAACTACACGACGACGACGACGACGCGGGTACAGATATAAAACGGAGCCGCCCGAATCTCAGGGATTTCTTTCTTTTTGTCTCTGGTAGAAAAATTAAAAATTAGCTCAAAAATTAATTTTGTCTGTCTGTCTGCCTCAATTAGAGATTTATCGTCTCCTCCGTCGTCTGTCCTCATTTTGCTTTTCTCTTTTCCTTCGTTACTTTTTTCTTGTGTGTCGTTTTCCTTGTCGTTTTGGTACGTCGTCACCACCGAAACTGTGAGGAAATCTGAAGATTAACAAAGTCTCAGTTTCCGTTCGTGGTGGATTCACAATTTCACAAGGAAAGGAAAGGAAAGGAGAAGGAGAAGGAGAAGGAGAAGGAAGGAGAAGGACATGGGGCTTGCTTGATGTAGTAGTTGATAGTGGATGACTATATGTACTGATATCAGGAAATGCCATTGGAAATGTCTGTAGGGCCCGTTTACCCGTTTACCCGTTTACCCGTTTAGCTAATAAGATTTTGATGACTGTGCATATGGACGACTTGGACGAATATTACTGGGCCATTACTATAAAAAGTCATCACATTGGAGAGTTTTTGGGCGGAATATTTGTTCGAGTACTGCACTGTTACTATATTTGTATTCCCTGTATTCTCTGTATCCATCTTCCGTACATGTACATGTACGTCCTTATGTATCTGTGTGGATTTCCTGTTCTCGTTCTCGTTCTCGTTCCTTCAGACAAGAACAACTCTGAGCTCTTTTCATAGACGGTGGATGGATATTTTGCAGTTTTTTTCTTGGTTGGTTCCTTCTTGGTGGAGTCTCTTTCTCTCTCTCTCTCTCTCTCTCTCTCTCGTAGATTTGGGGAAGAAATTTCTGTCCCCAGTACATCCATAAATAGTAGGGAAATGACCATGTAGAAACATGTAGAGAATGTTCTTGGTGGGCTCTGGAGCAACGTTCCCATAAACTTTGAGATTCTGTCCGCATTCTCACTCTGCAGCAGTCGTCTCCATTTATCTGTACATTCTCGGCTCCAGCTAGCAGACTTTTATCTGCTGTTGGTCGGAAAAGAAACAGAGAGAAAGACAGAGAGAGAGAGAGAGGGAGAGAGAGAGCGCGAAAGCAAAAGAGGATTCACAATTCCTTTCCAAATTCTCTGTGTATTCGGATAATGCTCAAATGCTCATTCTCAAACGAAAATGTCTTTCTCCCTATTTCGCAGCTCTGCCCATCTTAATTCACATGCAATGAAAGTCCAGTGGGAAAGTTCTCTCTCTCTTTCTTTCTTTCTTTCTTTTCTTGTATTTCTCATATACAGAGCAAAACACAAACACAAACTCAAAAACAGGAACAATAACAGGTTCTCTATTTCTTTTTTGTGCTCTTTTTTCCCCATTTTCTCTCCATGTATGGACTTGCACATTCAAAAGCGACTGGCTGGCTGGCTTCAATGCATTCTTAATGCTAGTAAAATGGGGGGAAAAGTCTTAAAAGAAAGATACTCGAGATACTCAAGAAGTCTAATGCAATTGCAATCTATTTTTTTTTTTGCAGGTTTCCCCAGAAAAAAAGGGAAAGGAAAAAAAGGAAAGGAAATCGAGTACCGTATAAACTAGAATAGACTCCCTCTATTTTATAGAGTCCCCTATACAATAGAGTCCCAGGGATTGTAT
>JAIUND010004949.1:0-10570 GCA_034699125.1 Gisinianus flammeolus
TTCGAAAAAGTAAGTATACGGACCAAAAAGGTAAGTATACACCGTATACCCATGTATACGCACACTTTCAGCACTGATTACATCTGCACTAACCACACTACGCATGACTTTTTCAAATGCAAATGTGCCGTTTTGCATTCGTACACAAAGAATACCTTTCATCATTTATCGTGTCCCTCTTATTACAAAAGTTCTTTTACAAAAGACTTTTACCCTCGGATTCTATCATCACCCCGAAAAAAGAAATACATTCAACTATTTTTAGTTCTCACCTCATCCTTCATCCTACACACATTTTGATGCTGTGGTGAGGAATATGTAGTGATGAACGAATGACACAGACTATACAATTTTTTGTTATTTATTTGAGAACGGAGAAATAAACACGAAATCTTTTCAAATAAACACTCTATTCGTTTACTCTCATTAACTTTAATATGTTTGACATTGAGTGTACAATGTCTAGTCATTTCATAAAAAATAGATCCATATAATACTGGAATCAAACTGAAAATGGCTTAAAAGTAACTTTTACGTAACCAAACAATCAAGAATTGTCTACAATTCTTCTCTTTTTTATTACACATTTATTTGAACTTGCAGAAAATGTTTGATTATTTCAAAATCAATAATCCCAATCTACACTATAACGAAAGATACATGGTGTAAAACTACACTGTACGATTTGATCTTCATAATGATTTTTTATCTTAGCTGCAGTCGGCAAACGATAAAATTTATCTTATATATCTACCTATATATGGACTAGCCGTGAAAATTTTCTACTTGTGGCTGTCGAGTGGGTATTACTACTATAAACACTTGCATTTGCACAATACATTCAGAATGGAATGTTATGTATGACTGTGTATGCAATTATTTATTTTTTTGATAGAATGATGGAATATATAAGTAAAATGACAGGTATAATTCCTTCGTCAGACTACACAATCAGAGACGGGATTCGTCTTGGCAATGCCAATAAATCAATGATTACAAAGCTAATTACATCATAGGTTTAATTTAATGTGCTGTATTGGACATTATTACTTCCTCCATTAGACTAGCTGTGACTTTTGTTATTTGTTTAATCAAAAACACAATGACAAAAGTACCTACATATTCAATTCTAAGTACAGAGGTTGGTCGGAGGTATTTGAGACACTCTTCCATGACCCGTCCTGGCCAGGTCTTTCAACCTACAGCCTAAATATCATATCCGCTGTAAAGTTCAATCGATTACCTCGACATGTTTTTCGATTTATGTTGCTGCGTCACTTCATTTCTGAAATCTGTGACTTTAAAAAAAGGCTTTCAAAAAAACAGTTTCCGGCGCTTCCCGCTCTCCCCCCACCCCGCCCCCTATTATCAAAATCCGGCAAACCCATTTCTGGATACACTCAAATGTTTTTGATCTTCCCCCAAAATATCGTGTCTCTATCTCAAAGGGCATGGACACAGTGGACAATTGTTCACTATGAAAACGAGGGGAAAATGAGGCGAAAACTCATTCCCCCATATAAAACCCATGTTAAACGCGTGTCAAAAAACTTCCACCCCTCATTTTTGACACATCCGAAGCCCTAGCTCAGTAACCTGATGGATTTTGGTCATGAAATTTTATGACAGTAATTAGGGGTCAATTACCCTTCAGGTCTAATTTTTGGAGATTTTTGCATTCATTTTTGTGGAAATGAAAAATAAAACAAAAAATTTGGATTTTCCAAAACACATTGATTTCGGAAACTTTTCGACCGACTAGACTTTTTTTAAAGTCACAGATTTCAGAGATGAAGTGACACAGCGACATAAAACAAAAACACATGTCAAGGTAATCGATTGAACTTTACAGTAGATATTATTTTATGGCTGTACAACTGAAGATCTGGCCAGGGCATGTCAAAAACTAAGTGTCTCAAATACCTCCGACCAACCTCTGTATTTATGCTCAAGTCTGTCTCAGAATCGTTTGTTGTTGAGAAAATTCAACCTCTATATAGGAAAACTTTCTGTTTCTTCAATGTTTGTAGTCTACTCCACTTTTCTGTTGACTCCATAATGTGGAGCGTATACTGATGAAGAAGCGAGAGGACGACTGAATTTTTGTTTTTTCACAACTAAATTGGAAAATTGGAAAATATTCATAGTACTGACAGTTAAAACACCAAAATAGAAATTCGGGGGTATAAGGAAAGTTATAATTGGAGCAGGAAAAATAGTCAATTTTCGCTCAAATTACGAGTGGAAAAGCCCTTGACAATTATAATCAAGATGTATTCCTCTGCTGTGCTTTCGTCGTCGGCAAAAGAAAAGACAAATAACATTTCGTATAGGTACATGTGGAAATGAGCAAATATGGTGCATTGTGTTGAATTCATGTACTGAATACTCTATACCAATAATAGAAACATAACACTGCATGCTAAAATTTAAATCAACCACGACGTTTAAACATAAATTTTGATCTCTGTCTTCCATTCTATCTACACGTATGTACTAACTACACTGTGACGTATATCCAAACCGACGATCTAGTTAAGATTTAGTGTCATGTGTAAAACAAAAGGAAGGGAAATTACTCGACAGAGATAGAAACTGCGACTTTGAGTATTTAATTGTAAAGCAAGTAATAATCGCTATTACTGAGGTATGGTTGCAAGATTTGTACATTTTAGTACTTTAAATTCATACAGAAATAAAAGAAAAAATCCCTAACCCCACATACTTGAGGTATGTACAAAAACGTTTGTTGTACACAATGCGGCAATTCATGTATAATGGCATGAAAATTATTTCAATTGCTGTTATACATGAGCTTACACCATAAAAAACAAGAAGCTATATTCAATGAATATTCAAATGTATGGGTAATCCCCAGATTCCCCAGATATTTTACGCTATGGTCCAAGCGTCTCAATAATCGTTATGAAGGACTCGTTAAAAACTATATTGTACATTTGTCTTTCATGAAGTTTTTCAAAGAATTATGGCCAGGGTTTACATAGAGTATACTAGTATACACGAAAAGATTGTAAACAAATTCCATAACATTTGAATATGTACAAAGTTCATGTACACATGAGCATCCGAATTCAAAACCAATGTAATGCAGATTTCAAATGGCCAGTCAGAAAACACTCTCATCTAGAAGGAAAATTTGTCAAAACAGCGCTAATAGTAATACAATTCTTATTATTTAACACGAAATTATTATTAGAAATGCAATGCAATCCATTTTATTTATTTATTAATGTGGAGGTGCACAATGACATATGATATCGCAACTTATATATAGCTACCAACCTGGTATAGTACCCATCCGGACAGTAGTCAAAATATGGCTGAAAATGATGAAATCATAAATAATCTCTCATTTTTACTGCAAACTTATCGAATAACGATGCAGAAAAAAAAAGTAATAACGAATACGCGATCAAGAATAATGTAAGTTTGAAGTTACATGTCACCATCAAAAACTATTAGTATTCCATTGATTTTTTTTATGTCACTCAATCAGTAATTAAAAATCCTTCAATGAAATATGAATGGACACGTGACGACGAATTCAGATGTCATAGAATTTTTTAATGTACGCCGTAATGGTAGCAAGCCTCCATTAAAATTCAAAGACCACCCTTCCTAAATTCTAATCCTGAGTAATCGAACAACTTGACTTCAAGTCAATAGGACTTGACGTAGTGTGCGTACAGAATAAAAAATAGTACATAACGCAGTACTTTAAATGCCGTGAAAGTTATAGACGCTTCCCAAAATTATCTTCACTGTTCAATAATAATATATATATATAATATGCAATACAGTTCAATACACATGCATATATCATTGTATTTCACATCGAGTTATGTATTGGGGGTTTTCAGTCCACCATTTTTGCTCCTTATTCCATGTAATATGTGCTTTGTGTTTATTCCCTATACTCTCATCTGAATACAAAAGGCAATAAAAAAGATTAAAAAAAAGCCAAAGTAAAATTACCAGTATCTTCATTTTAATTACACTGCTACGATTCATTATCTCCACTTGTGTGATGGTTTTGGAATTTAAAAATGACAACACACTTGATGACTATTCATAGAATAACTTTTATAGACCTTTTCCAGTGCAGTGATGGGTTTTAGGGGAAAAGTTGTAAAGTAGTAGTAAACAAAACCATTCATTCATTCATTCATATTTTCGCATTTATAATTTGACCACCCGATTCTTAAAACTCAATATGCAGACGTGAACAAAGTCCAACTTTAAACTTAAAACTAATTCAAATCCAAAACAATCATCACCACACAATAACAGAAGTGATTTTATTACGATGACTCACTGTATAAGAAATTACTATAAATCAGTAAAAGCAAGTAAAATCGTTATCACTGAGGTGTGCATTGGGGCAAAAAGATTTGTACTTTGTAGTACTTTAAATTCATACCGAAATAAACATCCCTAACTCAACATGCTTAAGCTATATGTACAAAAGTTTGTTATATATGCTCATAACCCTGCCAGTCAAGCTTCAGTCAGACGTTAGACGAGACAGCAGTAGGAGCAGCTAGCACGCATTCCAGGCATATATACCGTAACTGGCTTGTGTTTCTCTCTCTCTTCTCTCTGCCTCTCTAATTCTCTCCAACTTGTTCTCACACAAAACTTTCACAGTTCCGCATTTCATTTGTTTGGTCTATAAACTCGTAATAATTATTTTCTCCACAATTTTAAAGTGATACAAAAAAAAACTCTTGAAACAAAGAATTTTTGTCTTCCTTCAAACGTCTACAAATTAAATTTTGAAGTCATAAGAAAATGAAGGAAAGTTTATCGAAAACTCATGGATCCAGCCTAGCACTTCACAGTTCATTGGAAGAAGAAGCTATGGACTTGGACTTGACCAACTACTACCTTCAGAGAAGTAGCAGTAGCAGTTTGGAAAGTAACGAGAACGATAAACAAAACGCCATGAATAGTCTTAATAATACTGCAAATACAAACAATAGTAGTGCCGGCGTCGTGCCTTCAAATGTAGTATCAATTATTGCCATCGAACCAACTCTAGACGAATCAAAAAATTATGGACTTAAAGATTCTTATGATTCGGAAATATCCACGGACGGCAGTGAAGTAATTATTACTACCCCACAAAGTCGAACCAAATTATGGCCTCAGGTATGCTCATATTCACTTATTATCTGATACTTGTATAGATTACTCTTTATATTAATATCTATCATACTTCCTATTTTCGGGACCATCTAAATTTCCAAATGTCATATTAGTATTTGTTTTACATTCTCCTCTTGACCTTCAGAAAGAATTTTTTCAAATGATTGTCAGTCTAAAATTCATCAAAAAATCATTGTGACTGTAGTATTATTATTATATTTGTGGGTGCGAAATTTTGCAAACCTCGCAACTATTTCACCGGATTGTTTTTAACATTACGTAAACGTACCGGAGAATATTGAGCTCCATTTTACGTCATGTTAAACGGTTTGCAGGAGATTTGTTTTGTTTGTCAGATTTCGTAACGAGGATTATATTTAAACCTTAATATTTTAATAATAATTGTCATTTGCTAATCATTAGGTCTTAGCTTCCGTGTCCGTTTCCCTTGGGAATATGATAATTGGTCTCATCTCTGCTTATACCTCACCAGCCCTTGCCTCCATGAGTTCAGCGAATTCAACCTTACAAATTAAAATCGACGGTGAAGAGGTACGAATCTTTTTATTTATTTTACTAATTTTACTTAAGCTTCCGTATTTACAATGAACGTCAATATCAAGATAAATCTAGCTTGGTAAATTGCCTATAATTGGATGTTTGTTTAAAAATATACACGCAAAATGCAAAGGAAGGCTTTGCATTTCGCTTGTACATACTCGCTTGTAATAGCTCCTTTAATTCGGAATTAGCTTATAGCTAATTTAATTAGACCAGCAGTAATTACTATTAATTCACGAAATGCTATGTGCATGTACACAGGTCATATTTGATATTTTTTTTAATTTGAAAAAAAAATCAACATTTTTTATATCCGTCAAAAAGCAGACGGTAGTAAAAAAACAGACGCAAAGGCAAAGTATCATCATTAAAATGGAAAACAGTTGCATAATTTATGAATTTTATTTTTTTCTACAGGCTTCTTGGATAGGTAGTCTTATGCCATTAGGAGCTCTGATTGGGGGAATAATTGGAGGTGCTCTCATTGAAAAAATGGGAAGGAAGAAAACATCAATAATTACAGCCCTTCCATTTATTTTCAGTAAGTATATATAATATGTATATACATGTATATATTTGTTTGCTATGCCCTCATTCTAATACTAGACTTTTTACTCATTTGCAAAATTCAAATTAACTCTATTGAGTTTCCCCACATTATAAATTTGCAACAATAACAACTTGCATCATGATATACCTTTTCAGAAGTTATGCAGATGATTCACTCAATACAATTTGTTAATCCCAGAGCCAACTGAAAAAACATTGAGAGTTTCCAATTCCATATACTTAAATTTGTCTTTCTCTTTTAGCGTGGATTCTCATTGCATTTGCTACAAATATCTGGATGGTTTATGCATCGCGAGCTATTGGAGGTTTATGTGTTGGAATTGCCTCACTTTCTCTCCCTGTCTATCTGGCCGAAGCTGTTCAACCTGAAATGCGTGGTGTCCTCGGTCTTTTGCCTACAACAATAGGAAATGCCGGTACGTGTACATATGAAATTTCTATCTGAATATCCCCGCAAAAGATACTAGAGTATAAAAAGTGTACATAAGATATGTACTAATTTTGCGTGTATTGCATTAACACAGGAATCCTGATAATTTACGTCGCGGGCTCATACATGGATTGGCGGTACCTATCCATAGTTTGTGCTGTACTTTCTGTACCATTTTTAATTTGTATGATGCTCATTCCGGAAACACCACGTTGGTTCGTTGCCAATGGACGAGATCGAGAAGCAGAAAAATCTTTACAATGGCTTCGAGGGAAAGGAGCTGACATCAGTACAGAATTGTCAGATATTCAAAATAGTTACTACTCTGCAAAGAAAGAGAATTCAGAAAAGTTGAAAATTTCAGATTTCAAAAAGAGAGAGTACTACAGACCCACTCTCGTCTCTCTGGGACTCATGTTTCTACAGCAAATGTGTGGAATCAACCCTGTCATTTTCTACACAGTCCTAATCTTTCAAATTTCTGGCTCATCCGTGGATAATAACCTTTCAACAATCATTGTAGGAATCGTCAACTTTGGAGCTACACTCGTTGCTAATGTTTTTATTGATAAATTAGGACGAAAAGTATTACTCGCCATCTCGGACATTGCAATGATTATCAGTTTGACAGGCTTGGGAACATTTTTCTACTTCAAAGAACATTTTCCAGAAGCTGTTGAGGGATTTGCTTGGGTTCCCCTAGGGAGTTTCATGGTTTTTGTTATTGGATTTAGTTTGGGCGCCGGACCCATTCCATGGTTAATGTTGGGAGAAATTTTCCCAGCCAAAATTCGTGGTGCTGGTGGAGCTATTATGACTGCTTTTCATTGGATTTTAACCTTTGGTATTATCAAAATCTTTCCTGCGTTTATCGCCAAATTTGGAATTTCCGTCATTTTCTATCTATTCACAATTGTTTGTGTGGTAGGTTTGTTTTTTATTAAATTTTATGTACCCGAAACCAGAAATCGTTCACTTGAAGAGATTGAACTCAAACTAAGAGGTATAAAAAAGCCCAAAGTTAACAAAATTTAGTTGAAATGTTCTTATTATTGGTGTTGTTTCAATTAATATATTTTGTAATATAAAATGCATTGGAGGGTTATCAAAACAGAAAAGAAGAAACAACCGTCCCAGCTCAATAGCTTTTTTTATTCTCCACACAAACAAAGTTTTTTTTTTTTTTTTTGTAAATACGCCATTTATTTCTGGCAACTATAACTGGGTGAACTTTTGTTTTTTTATTCTTTTAGAATGGAAAAATAGAAAAATAGAAGTGATAGGGAAGAAGGTACGAGTGATAGAAAGCTAATACACCTAAACTTCACAATAGTATGTACACATAGTAGTATACATTATACTATTGAGTCAAGCCAATTAACTTACTACAACACTATATAATATTTGTATACAGCATTGCGCTACAACTTAACTATTTCTATATCTATACGTAGGTAATATATTTTAAAACACTAAGTAACGAAGGCATTTTAAATATTTTTTTTGCGAATACTATGACCATGTGAGATAATGTATGCAATAGTATGCATGCGAATGAGCATACGTGTGTAATACATATTGAAACGACTTTTAAATATGTAATAACTTTCGAGCTGTTTTTTTAGCATATTACAATATATGTGTAATACACATTGTGTATAGTATAATGCACTACCGTTCGCGATTACTTGTAGGTTTTAACCACCTATTCGTTTTCGGGTAAAATACCAACGGCCATTGGCCACTAGGTCTAATAATTTTATAGTTGTCCAATTGTTTAAGTTACAAGTAATAATAGATTTTACTTTTTATTACATAAATTATATGACCTTCATTTTGTTCTTGTTCACAACGACAGAAATAGTTCCTAGACTCATTACATGTATGTTTTGTATTTCTGTGTATCTATATACATATATTTAAGATGCAAGTGTTTTTGATTAATTCTAAACTGATGAGTAGTGTAAATTGTGCATAATTGAATGACTACATGTTATTCCATTCAGATGCTCGTTGCGAATTGTGTACAAGGATTTTTGTGTAAAGAGAGTCTACCCAGTTGTAAACTTGTAAATATTATGGAGTTTGAGAATTTTTAAACGTGAGTTTTAATAAGAAATAGCAGTGTATCTGACTAGAAATGTTTTCGAATTTCATTTTGTATTAGGGATAGGCTAAAACCCTGTACAGTATAGTTATTCAATTTCTACAAACTTTTAATTTTTTTGTAAGCAGTTAAGGCGAAGAAGCGCAAATCAAAAAGCTTTTGCTGTTGATTGCATTTCGGTAAAATACAATAATTACAAGTAGTTTGTCTCATCCGAATGTATTATGCCATATTTTATTCTGCAAAAAATACTAGTTAAGCTATAAAAACGTAATGTACTACAAATAATAATAATAATACTGTATAAAATTATAGAAGATAATTTTTGACGAAAATAAAAAATAAAATGACGAATTTTTAAATAAAATAAAAAGAACATATCCTCATTATGCTTATATACGAATCTTTCATTTGGTGTCACAAACAGTACGTGGACGCAAAAGTTATGTATATCACAGTTAAATCGGTATGGAGAAAAACTATGCATTTTTTTCTCGACTTGAACTTGAACTTGTTTAACACTTTGCGGCGACGAAGTAAATTTTACGCATATTACTGCAAGCAAGTGCTTGCCAACTACCTAACATGACCACAAACAAGAACAATCGAAAAAGTTGTTTATTTAAACACCTTATTCTAAGACTCTCTTAATCTAAAATCTTCTTTTAATTCAGTTTTATTTTGTTTATGCATAAGTTTACCTTCTTTCATCTGAGCATTACTTTTCAATTCATTGCTGGTGATGACGATAATTATTCGGAATCTGTGTCATGAGACACACAAGATAATAAAAGAACCAACAACGTAGTAAGTAAACGTTGTTACAAATTAAAATTTTCATGTATTAAGACACCAAGCCGTAATTTCTCTCCATATTGAAAAACGTACGTAATATGTACGACGTGAGCATTCAAAAAGAGTCTCAAAAGACAATAGAACACACTGCTATAGTTTTTTCTTCCCTTCTCATTATGTATACACATATACATAATTAATGTATATATATAATTCAAATAACCATAATAGTAATGGTAATAACAATACAAAGTAGACAGAACTTGAAAAATACAAAGGAAAAAGCAATGCAAATACAAATAGAAGAGGGGCAAAAAGAGAAAGCGTAATAAATAAAACTAGCAATTCATATGTGCCCCTTGCCACTATTATCCTTACAACAATTGCATTACACTATATTCTAAGCATGATTTCCCTAATTAGTAATTACTCCGAGTCGTCCTTGCTAAAAGTTGTAGAATAAAAAATATTGACGTTATCCTATACTTAATAACTAATTCATCATTTTGGTAATTTGTTATATTATAGTCTTTTCTCTCTTATCGTTAGCCAAAACCATTAAAAGTTTTTATACAACCCTTTCTGTCTTAATTCCCGTGCCAAAAACGTTGCTTCCGAAAAAAATTGTAGCCATACATATTTATGCGAAATTGCTACTACAAGTTCCAATATCAATTTAATAATAATATCATATTATTAATGTGATTGGAGTGTAAGTGACTTACCCATTACTTGAACCCGACAAATAGCGCAAGTATCACATTCTGCATGAGAAAAAGAATTAATGAAACAATGACTACATTTAGTACATTTAGTACATGTTATATTTATTGATGAAGTTAAGTCATAAAAAATTTATTCTACTGTAGTCTCAACCGGAAGTGTCCTGTAGCGAATTAGCGAGAAAAAAATCTTGAGTGAGCAAGGGGCGGAGTTAC
>JAIUND010004950.1:0-10568 GCA_034699125.1 Gisinianus flammeolus
AAACTTTGTACATTTTCTCGTTCTCGTTGCACACCCGATTTTGCAAGTGGCTCAATCTTGCCCCCGTCTCCTCTAATCTCAACCTGGATAATTTTCAATGTTCATGCACTCAAAACGCAAAATGTGTAAGTCGAAATTGTGCACACAACTTTGGAAACAACATTTATTTTATAGGTATAATGAAACAAAATCCTCAAAATCTAAACATTTATTTGTGGGCTGTCGAAAAAATCAATTTACTGTCCAGATCCAACGCCAATTGAAAATATTTTCATTTCAAAAGGACTGTCTCGACAATTCAGCTATGTGACTCCACGGGCAAAAAGAGTTAACAAAAACTCTAATCGGCGTTTAACTCAAACAAATACATTTTTCCGAACTAAATATTTTATTGTTCCTGTGCACGACTGTCTTATTATTATTATTATTATTTACTACTCGATAATTCTCTTGCTTTCGAACATCGTCATTTTAAATTCCTCTCAGAAATGGCGACTTCTTTTTTCAAGTCCTCGTGCTCAACAAGACATTTTTGCATGCCCAATTCATAAATTATATGTAGCGAAATGGGAAAATCTGGAGATTTTGACACTGCGTATATAAATATTTTACAAGAGAGAAAGCGAGAGGAATTACTGGTGGTTTGGTATATAGGAAAATATTCGTGTAATTATTGCTCAACCAAGTACAACCAAAATCACACCCAAATATTAAATAATTTAATTCAATGATGCAAACGGGATTTGGATTCAGCATTTCAAATATGCTGGAAAAAGATTCTGGTAATAAAATCCGAATTAATTGATTTATATTTTAATTAACTCTCATCAGGTGCACAAATGCTTGTTCAAAATGTAATAAAGTACATTTCAAAGTTTATTTATATAATTTGAATTTGATCCTTGTACATTTAAAAAGTTACTTAATATTTGGGTCACCGATGTATAATAAATATTGAAAGACTACAAATAAACTTCAAAATATATCGTAATATTGCAGTAGAATGTTCTGTGTTCTATTTAAATATTAAATACTTTCATAATTTCCAGTCATTTCCATTGATTTCCGGGAATTACCGGAAATCGAAAATCCATTCCATTAATGGACAGCGCCTAATATCGCTTTAGCCTTGACTTAATCTGAAAATTTGAAGGGATTTGAAGGAAAAGGATTTTACGGACGAGTTCAATGTTCAATAAGTCAAAAGGGAAACCATGATAATGTTTTGTTTTACTTCCAGCACTTCCACACAGCAACTGTGTGGTATTGAGAAAAAGAGAAAGGCGAGAACAAAAATAACTCAAAAAGGTGGCGAACAGAAAGCTTCTGGATTTCCTTCCACATTCATTCATCATTTGTCTGTTCGGAATTTTCGGAACAGTCGAGAATTCTCCTTCTTGGGAATTCGAAAGAATCATTCAACTTTTCCCTTCAAGTTTTCCGTTCACAATTTACACTTGTGGTTTTTTGGCTGCCTTTCCATAGAAAAATAGGATGTAGATTGAAAATTCAGAGTGCAGGCAGACGAATCAATTATTTTCACAGTTTCTCATCCGAATTCTTTTACATTGCACAGAGAAATTCTTGTCAGAAGTTGAGGTATCCTTTTCATTCTGCTCATACTCAAGCAATGACAGTGGGAGCTTATCTAGCCACATTCGGAGACACACCGGGGAAACTCCATACCCTTGCAAACTCTGCACGTACAAATCACACGACAGCGGCAATTTGATTAATCATTTGACCGTGCATTTGGTTGAGAAACCATTCAAATGCTCACTTTGCTCCTACTCAGCAAGTTATAGTTCGAGTTTGAAGAGGCATCAGAAATATCGGCATGCTAAAAGTTTGTTCAAATGTTCTTTGACCAACTGCCCATTTTCAACGGTGGACTTGAAGAGGCTGGCGATTCATTTGAGCACTCATAATCTTCCACAAATTCTTCTCCATCAACTCTAATTTATTTGATTTAAGCAGTTAGTTGCTTTATTTTTATTAAATTAAAGTTTAAGCACTTTTAATTTTCCTTTCGTTTCTTTGATTGCCGATTTGGGTAAAATCCAGATTGCCCAAACGGCTGCCGAACTTCTCAACATTTTCTTATGAATTTTCCTTGTGTTATTAAAATTTTGTTTTGTCATTTCAAATGATTTCAATTTCTCATTTCAAGCGTTTGCTGGACGAATTCTTATCACACAGAAATCGTTGCTGCGTAAATTTCATCCCTATGGCGCGCCATAGGGATGAAATTTACGCAATCAACCGCCATGGCGATTGATTGTAGGTAAATTATGGAATTATAGACGGAAGCAATTACTTCGCGCCTTCCCAAAAACGAAACGTGCCCTACATTTTGCTTTTTTTTTGCCCTACGAAATTTTGCCCCAAAGCTAATCCAAATGCGCCCTACATTTTATAAGTGTTTTCACCCTATGACATTTTACGCCTCGAATTATTCAAAAGTGTCCAACGTTGAGCTTTCCATTGCAGACAAAATTAAAACAAATGAAATTGGAAAAGTTGTCGGAATCAAACGGCGTCCCAAGTTTGTCAAATGTAATTTTTTCCGAGTGGAAATGTGTGAAAATTAAAAAAAAAAAACAATTACTCGTTTGTGCGTTGTGCAATTTGATTTTCTTCCAAAGTGTCAATTTTCTAGGATTATGACCACTGTTCTAATTTTGAAGGACTGACTTTCATTCTCGGCCGTTTTGAATGTAGTGAAAACGCAAGTTTATTATGATGGTCAAACGGTAAAAGTTTTAATCAGTAAACTTTTCAATTGGAACATTGAAAATGAATTTTGCAACAGCGTGAACGCACTTCCCACACATTGGGAATTGTTGAAAACGATTGGAAGAAGATCCAACGGCGTCCAAATAGCACGAAAAATAAATCAACCACCCAAACAAAATGACAAGGGCTGCTAACTATGAGAAGTTGGCAGCCTGGAATATTTTTTGAATTTCGACGACGATGAGTTTTTGACGGGTTGTTAGGTTTCAAATCCCTTCTCGCTCACTCCCTCACATTTTCAACTTTGGCGGGAAACGCCAGAGCTGGAACGTCATGTTTTTAAAAGTGATCGAGGGCTTCAAAGCCCTGCCCGGGCAGTTCTGGAGGAATAATGAGAGCTTTGTCTTGTGCGCTTGCGACTCCTCGCAGGTCCGCAACTATGCGGTTGCCAAGGACAAGGTCCCACTGATGGCTCATGTTGCCATCAACCTAACTGCCAACATGATGTTGGCCGGGATTATGACCAACAAAGGCCCTTGTTGGTCATCTAGTTTTTAATTCATTGGAGAAAATGACCTTTTTCTTGTAACCTACACTATATAAAACCGATTTTTTTTCCATCTTACACTAGATAAAGTGAAATGTTTTTTGTGGAAGGGCCGGCCTTTGGAACCCTCGATCACTTTTAAAAATACGACGTTGCAGCCCTGGCTCTTCCCGCCAAGTTTAAATTGTGAATGGGTGAGCGAGGATGGATTTGAAACCTAACAAGCCGTCAAAAATCATCAAGCCGACTCAAGTTCGAATGTCTGTCCACAATTTTCCAAAACCAAATCCCTCCTAAAACAGAGTCAAGAAACAGCCAGAAAATTGACTCGAAACGAACCGGAATTGCAAATCCGCCCAGACAGCCAGTGAAAAAAGGGATTAATTTTAAATTACCGCCAAAATCCTCCATTTTAAACTATCAAGTCCAACCGAGAATACGGATTTTGTCCGGTGACTTTTATAACGAAAATTGACATTTGCGTCAAGACCCGTCAAAAAAACACAAAAAGCTCATTTCAATTATCTAAAAACCGCCTTTTCTTCAAAATGACTGTCCAAATTGAGATTCCAGACCTTAATTTCAAAAAAATCCCTTGATCCTCCTAAAACTCAACAAAAACTGATTGGAGACGAGTCCAACCCCCCAATTGCGCACGCTAGAAAAAAAAGGGGTCAAGGATTGATCGAAGGAATCGATTTAAAGTTATTTTTTGAGGGATTTTTGTACATTAAGGTTTAAGGTCATTTTGAAATCAAAAAGGCGGTTTTTACATTTGAAATGAGCGCATTTCGTTTTGGCGGGATTTCAAGTCTCAATTTGCGCTTGTAAAGTCATTGGGGGAATCGTCAGACTCCTCCGGATTCTCTGTTGGAATTTTCAGTTCATAATGAAGAATTTTGACGGCAATTCGAATTCAAAAAATGACCACGAACCGGTACTTTTTCATATTTCGACGGTTTAAAACTCAGATTTGAACCCAAATCCAACTTTTGGTAACATTTTTATGGGTGATCTGATTGTGATTAAAGAAAAATGGAGAAAGTCAAGGAAATTGAGTGTTGCCACACATGCATGTGGGTATGATGAACCTGTGTTCTCTGAAAGTTGCCTTTGTTAAATTCCATTCGGATTTCTCCACAGACGCCCTTTGTCTGTTTAAGAATTTTCTAAAGAATTTTAATCCTCTCAAAAAATTCCGGATGGATACACACGAGAAAACGTTGAAAGTTCATCACAATTGATACATACTAGTAAACCCCTTTGAATGTTTAAACTTTAAGTACATAAAAGGTAGGTCTACTATAGTAGGTATATGAATGTAAAAAAGTGGCGAGCGAAGGAAAAAAATGAATGGGTTATACGTATATAGGGATTATACTATATACATTTCGACTGTGGAATTTGACGGCTGTCCAGACTTCAGACACCTTTTGTCATTTTGCATGTATATACAGATATTACAGTTGATGAAAAACATAAAGGAGAAAAGGTCCATTTGGATTCGGAGAGAGAGAGAGAGAGAGAGAGAGAAATTGAGGAATTATGAATGTCACATTGAGACTGTGGATTTTTGTGGAATTTGACTCTATTTTACCCATACGAAACGGCTTCCGGAGCCTGCATCGACAACAATGGGGATCCGAATTATCCACAAATGTGTCAAGTCTCTTTGGAGTTGACATATATTTCGAAGGCGGATGGTGTGAGGCGGATATTGGCCATCATATGGGCGGACACGAGTACTTGTGGGGCGGATTGTGACCGCACGTCCTCCATCTATATCATGAGCAATGTCCCTGGGATTCCGTCCGTCATCCTGCCTGCACAATGTACTGAGTATCAATCGCCATGTGGCAGCATTTACAAGGGCCCCACTTTCACCGGTCTCAATGGAAACGGATATGACATGTCCAAGATCATAATGGAACCCTGTCGCCTCACCCGCTCAGTCAACTTCAACGTCAATAATGGGACTGGATCCGCTGACAAATGATTTAATCTCATTTCGCCCCGCCCACTTTCCATATTACCACGTCCAAGTCCATTCAAACATATATATAGATGTTTAAATGAACAAATGTTTTTTGTTTAGCAATTTCTCTCTCATTTAATTACTCTCCATTGTTTTTTTCCTAATTGAAAGTCGGATTTTGAATATTTTGAATTTTTGACCTGTTTTTTTTTCGATTTGTATCTTGTTTTTTTTTTTTTGGAATTTCCACGCCCATCTTTGTCAACTTCCTCGTCACCCAAATATCAAGTCTCTTGATCACATTCCCTGGCCATTGAATCCACACGTCTATTTTTAAATAATAACTTTGTAATTATCCACAAAACATAAATTGGCCTCCTTTCATGCTGGTCCAGTTGGACGCCGTTCAATGTTTTTTCCATTTGTGAATCGGTCAGTATGCATCGGATGTTGCTTACTTCTTCAATCCCCATCAATATTGCTCATTTTGCGAGTTGTTTTAGGAGTATGTACTTAAAATGCACATTTTTGTCGGACTTGAACACCGTTCAAACTTGTAGCGGTGTTTATTATGCTGGATACCAATTGGTTTTTGGCAATACATCTTTTTTGCTTGCTGTCGAATGTCGGGGGAAATTGCGACGAATTATTTGATGTGGATTACACTTTAAGCAAAACTCAATCGTTCTTCAATGCCATGATTAAACAATTTAACCTTCTTTTTCTGTGGCTTTGATTATTCCCTAAATTCCTTTTCCTCAGGACTTTTGTGTCAGAAGTCAGTAATGTAAATACTCTCCGGTTTTGAATAATTGAAAAAGAACAACCTCCAGTTGTGCAAGTTCAGAACACCTCCTCCTTAATACAGTGTCCACAAGACAAATTTTTGTGACCGCCGTCCAACTGTTGCAATTTTCAATTGTTTTCCTGATTCTCATGATCATTCCTGAAGCTGAAACTCCAATCCAAACCCTGACTGTATTGCATATTTTATGAAGAAAGCCTAGATCTTTTAGTGAGTCGCTTGGAGCTTCAAGTCGTCTCCTAGTTTCCGTTACCAACATTTTTGGTCATTTCAACTGAACGCATTTTAATTATTAAATCTAATTCCAGGTTCTCTTGACTTTGACATTAAGAGATTTCAATTGCGTAAAAAAATCCCACAACCGACAAATATTTAACTAGCTTTTAAAGTCCATTCTCAAATCGAGAAAAATTTTAAACGGCGTTGAAATCATGCAAATACCTAGAAGAAAACACGGTTTAATTTTGCTATTTATATTTTCACATGTTATTTCTAATGGAATCGTATTTTGGACTTTTGAAACTGTATTCTGAACACGGAATTAAACGTTGCCGATCACCATGTGACAGGAATCTCATTTGAACTGAAGAAATGTCCGAGAGAAAACATATGGGAATTTCTTTTCAATTCAAATCACCGTCTTGTCAGAATTTTAGTTTTTTAATCTGGTTTACGCTTCGACGCCGCTCCAATTTTTTCAAGTGTCGAGGTTCATTGCAAACGAAAGTTGTATGCAAGACAAAGTAGTTTTTCAGAGTCTTCTTTCCCGGAAACTCTCGCATACACATTTATAAGTCGTCAGCATTTTCAAAGCAACAATTATGTCTGGACTTATTCGCGTGTGTAAAAGTCAATTATAAGTTGAATTCAAATTCTGCAATTCGCCGTTTGTTCTTAATTTTCCAAAATCCCATTAATTTAAAATTCAATTTCCAGCCCTTGACATTCAAAGGATCAAATACATATTCGAATTGTTGCAAGCAAAAGCCATCGTAATTTAACAAACCATTCTAATAACTCTCCATTCCCTCTTTTTTTCTTGAACATATGTACTTTGTTGGACATTTTTTACGGGGGAAATTCCAAATCTATTTATTTTACTGTCTTGATTCAGTATGATTCAACAAGGACGGCATCAAATCACTCCAAATAAAATTCGGAGGTGTTTACGACGAAAAAAACTGACCAGTGCCAATGATAAAACTCCAAGATTAAACCACAGACAACAAAAGATGAGGTAAAAAGCTTTTTTTAAAATTTAAGCAATTTTTTACAACTGCGGTCAAACACAATGAATTATTACTATTCAAAAACAAAATTCGAAAATCCAATGGCTGCGAAATGCGAACTTTTTCACAATTGTATATACAGGGTTGGACTGTCTCCAGATTCTTCGGATTCGGAAGCAACGGTGAGGGCCTGACGCGCCTGACCAAAGAATTCCTTGAGTTGAGTGAAAGTGGGACGATTTCCGGGCTCCACTTCCCAACATCCCAACAATTGATCGTGACTAAATAAGTATAGGAACAAAAGTCATTGCAAATAGTTTAAAAATATTCCCGCGTGGAGTATGACAATTTCAAAAGTGATATGTATATCTACTGTTGGTATACGAATTTGAATTTGAATTTGAATTTACATGGCAGCGTTTGCAAAACGTGGTTGGCTCATGCGAAGTCCCTCCTCCATTTTCTGTACAAAATCCACAGTGTAATTAAGTCCTGGCCAAGGGGTGTCACCCAAGGAGAAAATCTCCCAAACAGTCACTCCAAATGCCCACACATCCGATGCGGTCGTGAATTCCATTCGCTTAAGGCTCTCGAGAGCGAGCCAACGCCAAGGGAGCGCCACCTGGGCCTTCCGCACATAACTCGTGTACTCGTACAAATGATGAGAAAGTCCGAAATCCGAAATCTTTACTCGTCCCTCCTTGAACAGGAGAACGTTCCGCGTCGCCAAATCCCCGTGAATTATCTGTCACCACACAACCCAAATCATATATTCCCACATAATATATTTCTAAAACCTAATCCAAAATCCAAAATCCAAACATTCCCGCTTATTGATATTTTTCGAAATATGTGGAAGTGATCCATTTCCGTCCCATTACATTTTTGGAGGCAATGTAGTCCATGCCGTCCGCAATTTGTTGACACCAACTGAGAAGCTCAACTGTACGGAGCTGATGGTCATGATGGACATTTAAAGTGCTCATTTGGATTTCCTCATCCCCAGCAGGTTCCGAAGACCTTCAAATACATTTGAATTTAATGACACTCTCAAATTTCGTCTCATTATAAGTTTAAGGTAAATTAAAGGAAAGCAAAAGAACAAATATTCTGGCGATTCTCCTTTGTGTCATTTACTTTGAAAACCCGTTGATGAAATTCGTCGCATTTTTTCGTAAATGGGACTTGAGACTTCCAAATGGACTCAATTCCATGATGACCAGGATCACTCCTGTGGCAATTCCAATTGTAAATTGTAAAAGGATCAAAAGGTAAATGAATTGGACTATTTTTCAAAGATTTTGAATGTCAAAAAGCCATATATCGTCTGTTAAGTTCACAAACGACCTATAACGATTTTCCTTAATTTGCCGAAATGCGACGACTGTGTTCGTCTTTGTGGGTAAAATTGTGAAAAAATTCAGGGTGACAGAAAAGGTCATGGCAGACAATCATGTCGAAGGACCCACAGCCCCATCTTCAGCCATTTGACCTTTGGAGCAGGTCAACGAAATTAGGGGAAATAATTATAGTTCCTTTGTGAACTTAACAGACGATATGCAGTAATTTTCCAAATTTTGAATGTACGGACTTTCTGCGATTTTTTCCGTCACGGCCCCTCGAAATTGTACAATATGCGAGTGATTTTTAGTGGCAATGAAAGCCATGATCTTGAGCTCGGCCAGGAGAGCTTTGAAATATGACACATCTGCACTTGATTTGGTCGTCTTCACAGCCACGGCATCCCCTCGAAAGAATCCCCGAAAGACGAGTCCATACGCTCCTTCCCCAAGCACTAAATCCCGCGCTGTTCCCACAGATGATTTCATAATAAAAACCACATGCAAAATATATGTGGTAAACATAAACAAAAAAAAAGCCAGTGAAACCACAATTCTTTGTTTTTGTCCTGGTGCAATTGTGCTGTGGAAAAATTCTACAAAATTGAACATGCCGACAATGACGTCCTTTTCCGGGATGGCCAATAGAAATGGTTTGTGTTGAGCCGTCTCAGCACCACTCAAAACGCTTTGGAGCACTTCCGGGTTCCCTTCAAGAAACTCCTGGATTTCTTCCTTGGTCAAGTCTCTTAAACCTTTCTGACATTGTTCATGATAAATGAGGTCAATGACGAACAAAGGAAAAATAGTGAATTTCCTTAAACGACTAATTGTAAGTGAAATTAAAGTGATAGAAAAGCTTACTTTAACGGTTAAATACGTCCGTGCTTGGAATACTACGATGATGATGAGAAGAGCCAATCCTGCAATGGAGCCCAAAATAATCCCTGCGACCACATTTGAACTTAAACTCGACTCGGATTCATCTCGCTCTGTACAATTCAATTAACAAAAGAAAAAGGCATTCGTCATTTGAACTCTCAATTGTTTGTCTGTTGGATAATTGTTGTTAATTGTGGTGGTTGTGAACTAATGTGAACAAACCTTGAACGTGGATGTAGAAAGTGGAAATGTCGAGACCAAAGTCATTCCGAGCGAGACACGTGTAGTTCCCCTCAAAGGTCTCATCCACTGGTGGGAAAAGCAATGTGGAGGACTCTGCATTTGTTGGACTCAGAGCGAGCATTTTATCCCGAATTTCCTGCGGAACAAGAGAAAAAACCGGTCAATTATAAGAATTTTTGGCAAAAAACTCACCAAAACACAAAAATCAATTGAGTCTCCTCTTGTTATTTTGTAAAGAAAAAGTATAAGGAAATTTACGATGGTTGGAAAGGTCCAGGAAATGTTTGGGGTGGGTTCTCCGAGGGCCACGCAATCAATATATTGATTGGACACGCCCTTTTGAAACACAAAACTGCTCCTGTTCCTCGCGATTTCTGGTCGAATTATGTCTATTGGGAAATTGATTTTAGAAATCAAATTAAGGAAATAACAAATGGATTCTCATTTAATTGTCTTTTTCATTTTTTTTTACCGCGGATCGTGAGAGAATGAAATGTTGAGAGGATTTGAGAGGAATCGTTGAACCAGCTGGAACCGCAGGAAATTCCAATCATCTCTTTTATTGGCTCCATCACCAATTGACTCGTCACCAGCCCCAAAATTTTGTCATGGTCCACAGTAGCGACTGTAGTGATCATGGTTAAGGACCATATTTACAATATCCAGAATGATTTCAAAGATAATGACAAGATTCGAACGACTGTACAAACAAAATCAAAAATATACTGTCGAGGCAACCGGAAGTGGCTCAGAGCGAATTAGTGAGAAAAAATTCTTGAGTGAGCAAGGGGAGGAGTTTGACTCGCTCGCA
>JAIUND010004951.1:0-10568 GCA_034699125.1 Gisinianus flammeolus
ACAATTGGACCAAATTGACATCATCAAGCTTGTTTTGTCATCTTTCGAATGACCCGACCCAAAACTTTGTACATTTTTTCGTTCTCGTTGCACACCCAATTTTGCAAGTGGCTCAATCTTGCCCCCGTCTCCTCTATGTATTAAATTTGTCATGCAAGCTATATAAAAAGTCATACGATTCGTCATTCGTCCACATTTTTGAATTTGAACAAGTTCCCGCCAATTGTATGCTGTAATGTAAAATGAAATGATGATGATGATGATATATATATATAGGTGAGAAGCAATCGGGAGGTGGTGGGAGTATGAATAGTATCAGCAGTAGCAGTGGTCGTCGAAGCTCCTCTGGTGGCAGTAACAGTCAATTTTCTTCGTCTTCCTACTCATTTTCCTATGGCGACTCCTCATTTAGCAACTACGATTGAATCTTTTGAATCCGAAAGAGCCCACACATTTATTCACGTTTGGCAATCTTTCCTTTTTTTTGTAAAAGCTTCTTCTAATAAAAAAATAAATCAATTCATCTCAACCATAAAATCAGACATTGAAAGAACATCTTCCCATATTTAATTTGAATTTTGAATTTGAAAATTCCCTACTCTCCTCGACTTTTTATTTATTTCTGTGCACACACACATTCAACCCCCACTGTTTTCACACATTTTGAAGGATCTACTGATTTTTAATGGGATTTTTGTATACATTTAAATAAATTCAAAATGAGACATACAATTGAAAAGAAAAAAAAAGCCCGGGAACTTTTAAAGTTCAAATTGCTCGTAAAATTCAAAGGACGGGAGAAATCTCTTGTGATGGTGAGCAGTTGAGCTCATCGGAATCATCACCACAGTCATCAAATCCATCGCATCGAAATTCCAGCTTGACGCACCGATTATTATTGAGACAGCGAAAGTTGTCCTCTGCGCAACTCGGGCAGTTCATATCATCCGAGTAGTCACTACAATCCCTCACGCCATCACACCGCCCGGACTCCTTGACACACTCATTGTTATCACAATGGAAATTGCCGGGAGTGCAGCCGGCGTTACAATGTCGCTCATCGGATTTGTCTCCACAGTCATTGTTCCCATCGCATCTCCCACCAATTGGAATGCATTTATTCCGATTTAAACACCACCAGCTGTTCTCGGGACATTTCCCGCAATTGAATTCATCCGTTCCATCCTCACAATGTCGGACCCCATCGCATCTGTCCGGTTCCTCCAAACATTTGAGGCCCCCATCACAGCGGAAACTGGTTAAAGAACAGTTGGAGCAATTTTCGGGGCCTTCATCTGAACCATCCGAACAGTCTTTAGCTCCATCACAGCGTTGCCAGCTCGGGATGCACTGATCATTGGAGCAATGGAAACTGGAGGAGGAGCATTCCGTGCAATTCTTTTCATCTGAATTGTCTCCACAACTATTCAGTCCATTGCAACGGTAGGAATTGAGGAGGCATCTTGAGGAGTTTGGACATTTAAAACTCCCTGGCACGCATCGCTCACAGTCATCCTCGTCCGTGAAATCACCACAATTGAGGACGCCATTGCAACGGAAAGCTTTGTGAACGCACGTGGAGTTTGAGTCACAGCGAAAACATTCTTTACAACATTTCTCACAGTGGAGCTCGTCGGATTGATCCGGACAATTAGAGAATCCATCACATTTGTAGTATTTGAGGACGCATTTGTTCGAGGTGGCACATTTGAAGCTGTCCGAAGGGCAGGTGAAGGCGGGCTCCACCTTTTCCTTGGGCGTCCCTTGAGGCTGCTGCTGCTCTTGTGGTTCTAATATACAAAAATACACACACGAGTTTTGAGTTTAATTAATTGTGCGAATAAAAGGTGAATTCTCCATGATAGTATTATACAGATATATGAAACACACAGAAGGGCAAGAAACGTCACCTGGATTTGAGAGAGATTGTTGGAGAATGAGGAAAAGGGTCCAGACGGAAAACAACGTGAGGACTTGAAGGTTCATTTCAAAAGGGATAGATTTTTTTATAGAGAAAAATCAAGTGAGCGAGTCCAAAATTCCCAATGAAGGCGAGTGTGGATTGTTATTTTGGTATTGTGGCAAAGTGCACCGTGGAATGAATGAGGAATATTATATGCGAGGAAATTGCGAGGATTTGTGATGGATTAGGATTTGTGTGTCAGTAGAATAAAATGTACATAACAAAAAGAGAAGGAATCTCGTGAGGAAATCAATGTTTTTTTTTTTCGTAAGCTTCAAATTGATGTAAAGTGTAAAAAAACATGAGAGCAGTATATATAGGCAACGATGAAACACACGAGGAAAATGGGGGCGATGTGATAATAATAAAATGTGTAATACGGAATTAAGGATGAAAAGAGAGTCGAAATGAACTCATTTGAATATGTGTGTGGATATTCATTTTCTCACGGGCATAAAAAAAATAAACAATATGACAATAACAACTGTAATAATGAAATGAAATGAGAGGGAAATTGCATGGAGTGAATGAAGAGAATTCTTGAGCTCACACACAGCACACGCGTGGGAATTTTCACAGGCTTTATATATATCTATTTATTTTACTAATAAGCAATGAAATGAAATGAAATATCGTATCAACATTATGACGAGTAAATATACCATATATACTGTAATAGAACCCCTGGAGTTGTATAGCGCGGTGGGGTTCTATTACAGTATATACGGTAGATAATGGTATGTACTTGCTCATCATGCCTTTTGGTGATGGGGCAAAGGAACATTCACTCATTTTGTTAAGGAAATCCGACATATTGACAAATCCATACAATTCAATGCGGATTTTCAATTCCCCAAATTGTTTTCGCATGGAACAACTAAATATGTAATGGAATTGTCTCACGTGCACAGTTCAAAAAACAAACGGATACAAACGGATTTTTTCGAGCGTCCATATATCCCTCAAACCAAGCTGGTTTCTTCATCAGGGATTTTCTTGTCCGTTTCGGATTTGGATATGAACTGAGCCTAATATGTTGGTTGTGACAAAGGGAAATCCCTCTTGTTCTCAGTCTCCTCCAAATAGTCACCATTTTCTTTCCCGTTCTCTTCGGCTTCCGCCTCTACTTTGGATTTTGCATGAATTCGACTGAAGGGGTAAAGGAAAACGCCGCCGATGGCCATCAACAGGCCAACGACATTGAGCACAGTCATGTGATTCTGCAGAACCAGCACACTCAAGGCGATAATGCAAATCCGCTTGGAGGCGTTCGCGAAGGCATACGAAACTTTGCTAATCAGCGAGAGGATGGAAAATGTAATGATGTTTTGAAGGAAATTCAAGAGTCCTTCCGTCAAGAGGAAAACCGGGATTTCCCGTAAACTCGTCAAAAAAAAGAAAAAAACCACAAGTATATTTAATTAGTATTGTCCAATTTCCTAATGCATTTGATTGTGAGTCGTCTCGCTCACTCCACTCTGACACCCTACAAATAAAACGTTATGCAAAGTATAGAGATTCACTATATACCTAAATGTGGAGTCGTCCATCTGGTCCAATGGAAGCCACAGTTACGCAACTCCTTTTGACATTTGACTTGTAAATGACGGCACTGTGGACAAACTCCATTCGACTATTATAAAACACGACGACTTTTAGACTGCTACTCCTGTGTGATTTCATTCCCCACTTAATTTGTGAACGATCCAAAAGACACACGGAATTCTTTTGTGTCCTGTCTTCCACCTCGCACACTATAACAAACTAACATTTTTTTCTGTCTCCCGCGAAAAAACTAAAATTTTTCTACCCTCTCACACGAAATATCTAACATTTTTCTTTTGTCTCACAAAAAAACTAAAATTTCTCTCCTGCCTCACACGACAATTTTTTCTCCTGTCTAATACGCACAAACTAACATTGTTCTCCTGCTTCACATGAAAAAACTAACATTTTTCTCCTGCCTCACACGAAACATTTTTCTCCTGTCTCACGCGAAAAAAATAACATTTTTCTCATGTCTCACACGCAAAAGTTTTCTCCAGTGTCAGCCGAAAAAACTAACATTGTTCTCCAGTCTGGCATGATAAAACTAACATTGTTCTCCTGTCTCAAACGATAAAACTAACATTGTTATCCTGTCTCACCATGCTGAAAGTCGCAGAGATTTCGGTGCTCATTCTCTCGGCATCTGCCGTTCTGCTGTATTTCGTCTGGGCGTCGTCGTTGTCGTCCAGACCCGCGGGCCTGTCGACGCTCGAATGCATCGACACTCTCGATGACTTCCAGCGCCTCGGTTGGACGTCCAACGTCGACTTGGGCTACGCCGCCACGCCAAGTTTACTTCCAGCCGAGCTTCAAGGTCAATTTCCGTCCCGCGGAAACGGCATCTTCTGGGCCGCGGCCACGCCCACCAACAATCATCCCTACCTGTGGAAGGTCAACTTCACGGACCAAGTGCTGCCCGCTTTCCTCTACACCCGCTATTTTCTCATCAAAGGGCCCGACTCGCCCAGGGCTCACCATCACGTGACGTCCGCCCTCCACGGCAACCCCCCCGAGTGGGACAATGACTGCCCCGACTGTCAAATGCTCCCTCCCACGCCCAGAGGCCAATGGGGCGAAGCGTTGGTTGAGCTCGGACATCATCTCATCGAGCAAGGTACATACCGAGAACGATTGACGCATAGGAAATTTGATGACGCGGGTTCGATTCCCAGTGGGTTCCTTATTTTTTTGATGTGTTTCCATTGCTATATTTATTTTGATAGGAATCGGAATGCACGCGGGCAAAGTTGGGGACTTGGTCGCCGCGGACAAGTTTGCCGTCGTCAAGGGAGTCCGAGTTGACACGGTCGACGAGGTCAAGCGACTTTGTGGGTGGACCAACGACGACGACGACGAGATGCGAGCTGGCATCACGCAGTAGGGCCACTAAAGCCACGGGTAAACTTGAAAACGTTGCAAGCCATTAATTAGATTTTAAAATGGCAGCCAATGTAGAATATGAAAAGCGAATAAAAATTTGTATTGCAAAGAATACTACAAAACTGTTGCCGTTTTTCATTGGCTTCGAAATCATAATCATCCTCCGCAGAAGGAGAGTCGAACAAGGACTGAAATGTCCGCATCGTCATGAAGACGATTTGACACCCAATAAACAACTGTCAGTCCTCGAACAGGATTCCCGATCCGCGTTGAACTCTTCATTTAACCTGTCCTTCGGTCGAAATTGACGGGAATCACGCCGAGTTTTGAGGAAAACGGAAAATGTCCGTACGGAAAATGTCCATTTCAAATCCGATGGCGTCAACATATTTTTTGAAATCGGTACATTTGTCGTCGGCTAAGTTCCATAACCGTGTATTATCATTTGACCCCTGAAGGTGAATGTGCGTGGGCGTTCATATATGCTAACGTGCAGTATGCGCCTTCCAGGGCCAAACGATAATACACGGTTATGGAACTTAGCCGACGATATTTTCTTTGTTTTACTGAATTTTACTCTGAACAAAAGCAAAGCGTGTGGAGTTGTTTTCACTATGAAATTCCTTCAAGAACAGCTCGACTTTTGTGGAAGTGAAAAGGGAAGCTTCGAGGGACGTCGGGAAAGGAGAAGACAAAGACAAACTAACAAACAGACAGAGAAAATGGTTGTGGGTTTTATGTTTTCGCCCATATATAGAAACAACCAGTGGAACTGCGTCATTTCCCTTAATTGAAATATGAAACTTAATTAATTATTAACTGTACATCAAATATGTATGGATATTGCCTCACTTGCAATGGTGATGTAAGATGTAACGCAATTAAGAACGTTGCGAGTGTGGAATGAACAAAATACATAATAAATGAAATGCATATTAAATGACCCCACTGCTTTAATAAATACAAAGGCGTTCTCCCGAGCACAAGTAATTAAACGAAAGAGAGAATTTTCTAATTGTGTGATGACGTTTTGATGAGGGGTTTTCAGGGTTTTCCAGGGTTTTTTAAGGGTTGGGGGTGTCGAGGAGGGTGGAGAGGCTGGAGGGGCGTGGGAAATCCGGGGATCCATCAGCATTCCAATAGAATCGTTCCACGCGGGCAGTTCGACCGGTCCAACCCGCATCCGGACTCTCCATCGCATGATAGACAATGAAATGTCGCTCCCCATCGTACGAAGTGCTAAAGCTATAATGTAGAGAGAGGAATGAAAATGTGTGGACAAATGGAAAACAAAAGGAAATTAAAAAAATAATACATATTATCATTATTTGCTAATTATACAAGAATTTCCTTGTTTGAACAGACCTGGCATGTCCAGGTCCAAAAACGGAATGTTCGTCATTCCTGGAGAAAACGGGTCGATCCACATCCTGCCACCAATTGGAGCGGCTCAAAGGATCCTTCAGATCGTCAATCCCGATGATGCCGAGACAATAATCCGCTGTCCAACTCCCCGATGCGGAAAATGTGAGGAAAGTCCGGCCATTGTGTTGAAGGATTTGTGGACCTTCAAGGATGGCGGCTCCCTTCGTCTCCCAACTACTTTTCGGTTCCCGCAAGAGGACGCGAGGCCCCGAAATCTCCGTGGGACTCCTCATCGGTGCAATGTACAAGTTTTGAGGGAATTCCGAGTTGAGTGCGGGCCAGCCCGACCACAGAAAATACAACTGACCATTTCCATATTGCAACACTAATATACGATATAATCAACACACGCATTCAAAAAAAATCCCCATCAACAACGTGGACAATGGACAATCAAGGGTGTTCCTTTATTATTATAATAATTGGTTGATTTTAATTGGGCCCTTAATTAACTTAATTAAAGCTCACCCGTGCCGTCGATGGCCCAGACATCCACGTCCTGTGGGGTCAATCTAATTAAAAACAAGTAGTTATATACAAATACAATTAATTAAATATGGACGCAGGAGGAAGCATTGAGGAAAGAAGGCGGGGGATTTGAATTAATTACTTGATCATGTTGCTGTAGCTTCCCAACGCGTTTCCATTGTTGTCCGCTTTGATGACGTACATTCGATGATTCGCATTGTTCGCATTATTCTCCAGTGCAAAGTAAATGTAAAAATCCCCCCGAATGAAATGAATCTCTGGCGCCTTCAACAGACAATCAATCAATCAATCAATGAGCCTTGGTTTAAATTATTTACTGTTTTCTTGTATAGTGTGTGGAAATTACCCAGAGGGCGCCGTAGCCTGATGGCGCTTGCCAGACGGTCAGGCGCTCCGCATCGCGCCAGTTGGTGACCATTCGACTCCGGAGGACTTCAATGCTGGCTTTCGTCGGTTGAACCGTTTTGGCCCAGTAGTAAAATCCATCCGTGTGCAAATACACAAACGGATCCGGCCCATTTTCTACTCTCCAAAATCCGAATTAATCAATTCAAATATCAATTAAATATATCCCATCATTTATGTTCAGTTCATTAGTATAGGGATCGTTTGAAAAGGCATCGTTTATTGTTATTGTGTCGTCACTCACCGTCCAGGATTGGATTTCTGTAGGTGCCGGCAGATGTCATTTGAACGGAGCCAAGGATACAAATCCCAAGGATTCCCAACGCTCCAAGACCGCAATTCAGTTTTACGAACATTTCTCGTTTATGGATTTCCAATGAAAATAATTGCTGAAATAAAAAGAATATTGTGTGTAAATTGAAAAGGACGTTGAGTTAATTAATATTAACAGCAACTCACGAACTAGTTAAATGACTGTGTGTGTGCTCATTTATTCCACTAGAAAGTTCCCCTTTTGATTCTTTTGATTCCATTCCAAAATACAATTTAATTTAATTTATTATCTTTCGTTCGTCAGCACTTGAATTTTGATGGAACTGAATGTGCTGTCACAATTATATATATATTTGAACGGTGCATTTTCCACATTGATTCGGATTCTGATTCGCATGTCAATTTTCAATTTTGATTGATGAATCCACTGTTTCATCTGTGTGTGTGTGTGTGGATTGCCGATTGATTGATGCATCAACGTTTTTACCTGACAAGATTTCCATTCTCGTCATCATTTTCAATGTCCATTCCATATATTGCCTTCAGTCCCATGCACGTCCAACGTCCATTTCATCTCATGCACATGACAAATCTGCGTAATTCAATACATTTTTTTTAAAGATATAAAGCCACACACTCACGTCTGTAAAAGTAAAATGGAAATGAAAATGAACGCCACATAAATTAATGGAATTCAAAATCCAAATCAACGGGAATGTTTGGTTTTGTCTGCATGTTGTTGCTGTTGTTTTGTATCTATATCTATGTCTTACATTATTCACGAGATCTGTGCTCAGTTGCAGCCCATGCCAATAAAATGTACAGAGGATTATCTATATCTATATAGAAAGAAATTGGAAACGTGATTGTGTGGGCGATCCATCCATTTTTTTATCTTTTATGTGGCTTTTTCCTCCGTGTTTCTAATATAGAACGAAATTGGGAAAGGAGCCAAGAATTTCCTTCGCTTATATATTTCTCGCCTTCACAAAAAATCCGATTACCATCCAAAATAGACACAACGAGGACTTGTCAAATCCCATTTCTTCTTTTTCTCCTTCTTTTTCTCTATTAAATTAGAATGATCCACCAATTGAAGTTGAAATTGGAATTCATTCAACTGTGCAATTCTCTTTCATTCTCTGTCTCTCTTTCCCCCACACACACACAAACATATAAACACGAACTTTGTCACCCAAAATAAACAAACACACACGCATCAGTTAAATGGGATAATTGTGAGCTGTGGAAATGAAACGTGTGTGTGTGGGAAACGTGAGAGCCAACTTTTGCTATTATAGGATAAACTTGCCAACTTGAAGGAATTCCTCTGTAATTTCTAGCGACAGTCTCAATTTATTTTACAATCGCAATCGCAATCATAATCACAAATCCGAACCGGAGCAGCTCCATTTTGATTTCCAGTATATTCCACAGAGCGGAAAAGAAAAAGAGCCAATTTTGGGATTTAGGATTTAGGATTTTTCTATATTCACCTGAAAGATTTTATGGTGGTTTTTTTATATTTTTTTGGTATATAATCAGGGAGGAAATGGCGATGGAGCCGCGTAAATATTTCACGGCGGAAGTGTCCCCGGAAGTCCCGGATTTGTCACCAGAAGACATTTCAGTGAGTGTGAACGGTCGCGTCCTGACCCTGTCCGTGGTCAAAAAGACGCAGAAGAAGCCAGTCGTGGGGGCGCCGGTTCAATTTAAACAGGACGTGACGCTTCCCGCCAACGTGGATTTGAAAGCCCTCGTCACGTGTCTCACCCGTCAAGGGAACATCAAAGTTCGCGCGCCACTCATCAAAGTCCAGCGGGACAAAAATTACAGTGTGGAGGCGGAGTTGGGTGTGACGCTTCACAATGAATTTCGGACCAATCACGGTGTGTCTCCACTCGTTTGGAACGTGAAGGTTCGCGCCATTTAAGAATAAACGAGATAATTTAATTCATTCCGTATTTCTTTTTTTTTTGTGTGATTCGTATATTTCATATTTCATATTTGAGATTTGAGGCGGGAAAATCATCGCAGATTTTGTTTTGTTGCAGTTGGGTGATGAAGCGAAATCCTACGCGCAGGCGCTGGCGAGTGGGAATAAAGGCGAACACTCGGCTGGACTCGGCCGGAATGTGTATCAAGTTCGAGTGTCGGGGGAGGCGGAGGATGGGACGATTGGGACGATTTCCCCAGAAGAGGCCGTTCAGGATGCCGTGACCACGTGGTACAGTCATGTCAAGGACTTTGATTGGGTGGAGCCTCTCAATTCCCCGCCCACCGCCAAACTGTTCAGCCAAGTCATTTGGCGGGGCTCGCAGAAAATCGGCGTCGGGGTCGGAAGCGCGGGAGAACTCACCGTCGTCGTCGCTTTATACTCTCCAGCCGGGAATGTCAAATCCCACGAGCGCTTCCAAGAAAATGTCCCCCCGCCAAATTCAAATTAAACTCACTCATTTTTTCTAACAATTATTTTACTGGATTTTTGTGTATTATAATTGCCACATATGAAATCAAGTAAATCAGGAAATAAAACATTGGAAATTATATTTAATATTTAAATTCCTGTGGGCTTTGCTCGCATTTTCCTGTGCGTTCTGGGTTGAAATAAAATGTTGGATATCTTTTGAATTCTCCTTTGAAACCTTTTAAATTTTAAAACCGCGCGGGCGCGTGTCACTTCATTCAAGTTGAGCCTTTTGTTTCTGAATGTGAATGAATGTCTCATAGTCCGTGAAGAAATGTTTAAATTCCTCCAAATCCAAAGAATCATCCTGATTCAAATCGTAGTATTTGTGCAGGCCTTCTTCAATCCCTTCAGTCAAACCCTTGGCGAATGCATCTGTCATTTTCCTGATGGGAATCCCCGCCTGGCCCGACTCTAATGCGTCTTTGAACTCCTCCGAGTTTTTTGAAGTCCATCCAAAGTCCTCTGGAGTTGATTTTCCGTCCACTTCGTTCAAGGAAAAAAACGATGCAAATAAGAGAAGGATCCAGCCGAATGCGACATTACCGTCAGATCAAAACCTTGATATAATCATAGACCACGCCCCCAAATATAAGCCACGCCCCGTGGATTTAAACG
>JAIUND010004952.1:0-10568 GCA_034699125.1 Gisinianus flammeolus
CCACATTTTTTGACCCCCCCCCCCCCCCCCCGCAGTTTGTCACAGTTGTGGTAAAATGGAAAAGCAAATTTTCTGACGTGTAAATTTGCATATGCAACATGTTTGACTTTTCAGTACTTTTGGTGGAGATGGTGCATATGCAAATTTAGACGTCAGCAAATTTGCTTTTCCATTTTACCACAACTGTGACAAATTGGGGGAAAAACACCACAAATGTGGTAACTGTTTTCGCAGCTATGTTTACGAATCCTTGTAAAAGCTGGTCTATATATATATAAATTATGAGTTACATTTTACAATAGAAACAAAGTATGCACTGAAAAGTTTTTAGGGTATAGATAAATGTGAGTGAAACCAGCCCTAAATTGATTATTCTACACAATAGAACAAAGATGTATATATATAGTTTAAACGAGTACCTTTTATGAATTGATTCTAGTGACGTTACAAGAAAGAGAGATTATTAACAAGTGAATATTAAAAGTATATACAAAAGTTATAAAGAGAGAGATCGAGAGAGAAATATCCCTATGTATTTTCACGTTATTTTCTCTATCTATTGTTATTATATATATTAAAGAGAGCTCATTCTATTTACTACACATAAAAATTTGTTATTGTAATAAAAATCCTCAACAATTGTCGACTATACTTGTAGTAAAAATAAATGAAAATGCAGACATTTTACACATGTTAACATAATGTTGTATACAAAAAATTATCAATGATTGTTGTCGTTGTTATGTAACAAAATTATTTATGAACGTGTACATTCAACAGGGAAAGTCTACTTAATTGTTAAATGGAATTACAAGGAAAATTTATATAATAGAAAATGATATTTATCTCTCTATATCTATAACTTATGTAGTAAAACAATATATATATATATATTGTGAATTAATGTGCAAGTAATCGACACACGAAAGAAATATATAATACAAGCTCATGTACTTCAACTTTCATGCTTTTTAAAATGAGAATGATTCATAAATTCATAAATAAAACGACAAATATATATTGTTTCATTCCATTTCTGTATTTGTAGTACATTCATGCCCTCATTTCCATGATCAAACTCAAAAGAATGCATTATTTTGTATCTAGAACACATGGATTTAATTAGCCAGCCAAGAAATTAATTAATTTATAGATATCATCATCATCATTTTTCACCGTTTTTGCTTTTTGACTTTCAGGCAATTCCACGTGTTTATTTCTCAGCCACTAATTTTTTTTTTTTACGCATTTTCTAAACGGCTAAAAAAACGAAAGAGAAAAGTAAAATTTTTCAGTAAATTAAACTCTTATACATTGTGGCAGAAAAGGAACAAAAGGCAGTAGAGGATATTATGAAGTAAATGGGAGAAACCTTACCAAAGTACAACGGAGCACAAGGTCAGTTGTATCTGTATAGAAACATGAAGGAGAAATATTGTAGAGCATGGAGTGGAAATGCAATTAGAAATTAGATGAAATGAAAAGGAAATCCTACTACTAGAAAATTTACAAGATTGGGCCAATGTACGATACGATACGTACATATAGAAGGGAAAGTGAAACTACGCGTTCCGAGTACTAACCACACCGTATGTATGTAATTTTGGTATTATTTGGTGATTGCAAACACTTGGAAAACGAAGAGAGGGAGAGAGAAGTGAGAGGATGGAGATGACAAAGGAGTGAATTCATTGAATCTCGTTTCTTGAGCTAGCACACACTAGGCAGAGATTACAACAAGACATAAGATGAGGAGGATGAGTATGAGAAGTATGTATGTACAAGATTATGTACTTGTTTCAAGTGTTTTTGAGCTGGAACTGGAACTGAAACTGGAGCTGGTACATTGGCGTATAGCTATTACTTTGGACTTTCTCTTCCTTCCTTTCCCCAATAGTCAAGTTAATTTGTCCAAAGCATTTGAACCCATGCCCACTATATATCAAGGGATAAAGTTCTTAATCTAAGGGCAACCAGTCTAATTTCCTTTTCTTAGACAACAGCTTTTCAATATCAAGTCTGTCATTGGATTACTCATTACTCTATGTAATAAAATCCTACACCCAAAGAAAAAAATACAAACAATAAAAGTGCGTAAGTGTATGTACTATGTAGTACACACACGTACGTAAGTCCATACACGTGTTTCCGATATCCAAAGGATTTCCCAGGAATAGACTCGTTTTCTCATTTTCACTTGAATCACCGATTAGGTATATGTATACGATACATATATGTAAACCTCTGAACATATACCCAACTTACAAGTTTTAGAATCAATTCTGACAAAGTAATTGTGGTCAATTACTGAATTATGTGGTGTCATCTGTCATTTCACTGTCATCTTCTTGTCAACTTTTCCACTTTTAAAGCCCTTCCACTTCCACATCCTTTTTGAACTTCAACAAATTTTACCAGTCTCAGGTGTCGATTGTTCAGCAATGTCTCTGATGACTTTCAAATAAAATATTCTTACAATAGCATGACGAATGAGTTCGGGAGGAAATACAACCACCGTGTAAAGTAAAGACGAGGAAAATGTACATACAAAGGGATATTTTTGTGCCGTCAACCGTTGTGAATTGAATAGCAAACACTGACTGTTGACATTCGTAGTATGAATCCGAAGTTCCCTTCTCGTCAAAAGAACAATAAAATAAAACCTACATATTGTAAACACCATGTAAACATTCTAACTAAGCCCTTCATTCCATTTCACAGTTGCCTGAACAGGAATGTGAATGACTTTCATCTACATGGATGATCCCAAGTACAGAAAATCAGAGGATATGACAGAGGAATGCAAATGGAAGTCTCAACTGGTGAAAACCAACACACATTTGCACAATAATATTTAATAGTTTGCCATAATAATGAAATTGGACCGGAGACAGAAATCGGAAAGATAGGGAAATGAATTTGTTTGAACAGAAAACTGAGACGTTTGGTATGTATGTACATAGAAATCTATGGAGAGGATTCCCACCATCAAAGCAAACGGAGAAAGTCTAGAAAGAAGGAAAGAAAGAAAGGCAGCGAGAGAAAAAAAAGTTTGCTCGTCTGTCGTTTCTTGTGATTGTGCAAAGTGGATTTTCTAACTTGAACATTTGTATTTCCATGTTTGTTGTGTGTATTCGTGAAGTGGTGAACACGCGTGTGTGTGTGTGTTGTTTGTCTGAGAAGTAGAATTAATGGGGATGTCAAATAGAAGTTAGTCGGTGCATTATGTCATATTGTATGTACATAAATACAAACAAGGAGGGAGTACAAGTGAAAAGGAACACTTGCGATAAATTAAATGTAGGACGAATACACCATGAAAGAAAACTCTTCTCTCTGTTACACTCTATTCTCCATGATGTTTGACAATTGAAAGCAACTCTTTACATAAAACATCCCACATGTATATAATATAAACCCATAGTCATAATCGTTTTTATTCAAGTACACACAAGATGAATTTGTCACCACCACTCTCATATTTCAAAGGGGAAAAAAACAACTAAATAATGAAATACAGATTAGCCTAATTTCCCACAATTTCCCAGGACAAGACAAGGGAAATGACGGCGTATGTATGTATATATTTTTACTTGGAAATTTTACATTGGACAGACAAGACATTTCTCAATTTTCGAGTTTCTCTTGATTCCTCGACTCAATGTCGTTTCCCAACGAATTAACAACGTGTCTGTCACAAACGTGCTGTTCCCCATTAAGCTTTTCATGCAGTTGACTCATTCTCATCTTTACTTTTTCCTTCCAAACTAAGAGAGAAAGCCACATCCCATCCGCAGAACACATTTAAGCGTCTCCTCTCGTCTCAACTTTCCTTACTCATATGCCAATGATTTTTACATGTACCTACATAGCCAAACAATCCCACCAATTTCTCTACTCTCTCTCTCTCTCTACTTTCCTCCTTTCCTCTAGACCACACAGACAGGAAGTGTTTATTTACATATTTTATATGCGAATGTCAGAATGGGTGAAAAAATATCTGTAGTACCCGGAAATAAATAGTTAAAGTTTTGTATACATAAATAAATGGAATATGGAGCGGACATAAATATAAATATCTTTCCACCACCACAAGTCAAAGAGACTAGACTAAACAGAAATACTACATACTATAGCACAGATGTGACAATAAAAAAAAGAGTCTACATGGAAAGGTTTTTTATTTTTTTCTGGTAGGGTGTCTGACTGGAAGGAATCTTCAATCTTAATGGAATCCTGTGTGGTGTGTGTGCCAGCTCTAGCGACTATGACTATGATAAAGTAATAATAATAATAAGGAGATATTCGCTTGAGAAAAACCGGCTGTGTCTGGTTCCCTTAATTGGATTTGACCAACACAGACCAACACAATAACACGTCCATGATCATTCCTCAACGCTACGTACATTCTGAATTGATTGCAGTTATAAGATTCACCTCCTCGCACACACAGACACACACACACTCTCTCTCTCTCACTCTCACTCCCGCTTTCTTTTTTACTACATACATTTTCAATGAAGAAACGCCAAGAAAATGACTCTCTACAGATAGTTCATGTAGATACACACACTCAACTCGAACGAAAATATTCTATGGTCTTTTGTACGTAATCGTAAACTGTATAAAAAAACAGGCCGCAGTTGGCTTTTCTTTCCCTGTCCTAAATTGCCTTCACATTTTCTTTGTCTTGTGCAAATGGATATTTGATAGTGCAACGACGAAAGGATTGCTTGAATGATTGTATTTGTATCCCCTATATCACTATCACGTCATTTAAAAAACACCACCGGATGACTGAACCATGACGACTCCGACCAACTGCAACGGAATAGTATTAAATTGTCCGAGTTCAGCTTCTCAGTCTTCATTTTCAAACGTATTTTTGAACTGGGTGTTATTAACCTTGCATTAATTCAGATGAGGTCCACTTTCCATATAGAATTTTAAATGTACTTGTATAGCAACTTACATATTTTGATTCTGCATACACAAACAACTTTGAAAATCCCGAGTCCCTCAAAGTTTGGCATGCGGAGCTAAAGGTCAATGAAGCGGAATGAATTGAGAAATCTATTACAGTTACTGGGCTGGCTTGACTACATGAGTATTTATATACTAGACTGGAAATGAAGATCAAGTTGCTTTTATTCATCTTCTGCTTCTTGTTCTGTGCTATGACTTTCCTTATCTTGTGAATAGTGAATATTTACATCCACAATCCAAAAGCATGTGTAAGTATAGCATGGCAAACGAAATTACTTGTCCTATGTACATTTGAAGGGAAAAAGAGGAAGAGAAATGTGGATGGTCTGATTTCTGAATGACCGAAGCATTTTCAAGACTGTCATGCCCAAAGTCGGTCAACTTTCCACTTTCAATCATCAGATTAATTAGTCTGATATGTATTTTTCTCCACAAGAAGAACAAATTAACCCGGACTTCCGGTGTTCTCAGCTCACAAACATGTGGTTTGATTGTGAGTGAGACGCACATTTCCTCGTAAAGTCCCAGTGAAACACGCACAATTTGAAGTCTTTTCTCTATTTGCAGAAATACTGAAATGTACAATTTTCTTTAGTTTAGTTTATCTGAGTTTGAGTGAAATGCTTTTCAACTGTTTCATATACAAATGTAAATGATGAATCGGAGGGAAAGTTGTAAATATTGTGAATTTTCAAGCCTACATAGAAAAGCCTTTGGCAAAGCTTGTTCAGTAAATCCAGAGCTCAAAAGAAAACTCTAAGGAAAATTATCTAAAAGCGAAAGTTGATGAAAGTCAGTATCTAATATACAATTCATTTAAATATATTCTTTTGCTCTAGGGAGAAAGAAAGCAAGAGGGGAAGGGAGAGAATGTAATAAAAAAGTTATTGCCTGTATATGTTTACTACACAATTATAAAATTCTCTCTAGCTCCCCGATTAGAGATGTCTCGGCTCTTCCAGAACCTTCTGCACCTTTTACAGATATAAAGTCCAAGAGTTTTTTTTGTGGATTACAAGCATATAGAGGAAAAGATGAAAGATGATTGTGAAAAGGAGAGTGAGGCATCTTGGCAACTGGGCAGCCGTGTGTGTGTGTGTGTGTGTGTGTGTGTGTGTGTGTGTGTGTGTGTGTGTGTGTGTGTGATTCCTGATTCTTCGCATGAGCGAGGTAAAAGTGAGATGTCTAGATTAATGAACTGTTATGTGTAGAACGTCCAAAGACAAGTCCCGTTTCGTTAGCAATGACATGACAAATAATCTAGATGCACCTACAGTTGATACACAAGAAACATTCCCTCTGGCTCCTCGCCTGACAATTTCCTTGGTTGTAATCAAACCAGACGGACAGAGAGGAGAGTAAAGATGAAAATACTACATATACCTAACTTGCACACTTTCTCCCTTTGTCCTATTCATTATTATTCCCTCATTTTCTCTTCCTCTCCCACTCTCTCTCTCTCCCTATACATATAAACATTTCTCGTTATATTTATATTCATCCAACACATACACGTGCATTGCTTTTATGATATACATATGTATTATGTATTTAGACATTTTTGTGCATTAATGAGGTTGGTCGTTGGTTCCGTGGATTTTATTTTCCTAGCATAAACGAGTCAAAAACCTCGTATCGCACAATTTTTTCAAGTGGGTTAAGTGTGTGTGTGTGTGTATGTGTGTATTTGGGAGATTTTGGGAGTGTGTATTAACTAGAGATGGAAATTCCGAGAATGAAGTGACATAATACTTACGATATATACAGATTGGACCAGAATGCACAAGTACACAGAGGAGAGACACGAATACTTTGTTTCGACCAATGACACGATATCAAAAGTCCCACTGATATCCAAGACGCAAACAGAAAACATCATGACTGAGCATCTTAAGTTGTTTCTCTCGTATCTTTCTTTCTTTCTTTCTTTCTCTCTCTCTCGTCTTCTTCTCTCACAGACTCCGAGATAATCTTCGTCTTTTTTCTCTCGCTATATATAAATGTACACACTCGTTTTTCCCTTCTTCTGCGAACTGTGTAATAAGATGAGAGCGTATTGTTTTCGTACACGCACTCTACTACATACTTTATACTATGTATGTATATACAGATACTTGTAAGATATACATACTCGTCTCTACTTTATTCCTTCGTATTTCTCCAGACTTCCAAGCTGTAGATTGGCAATTTTGTAAATGAAGCCGTATGGACTGTAAAGGATGACGAGGAATGTACAGAGATATTGTATTATGATTGTCCTATTTTCTTGTGGGTACTATTTTCTGTGGAGTGTGTAAGTAAAAACTCATCACGGTGGTCAAAGTACTCTCCGCTCCGCTCTATTGATTCTGTCATCAAGGATGGAGCAACTGTAAATTCAAGATCGAGTCCAAGAATCTTAAATCCGTTTGTTTCATCTTGTACTTTTGTGGAGAGGGAGAGTACGCAATCCCAAGAGTACAAAAAAAGCTGACATTTTCACTTGTCTGTTAATACCATGCGCCCACACGTCCATTTGATTTTGTGCTTGCCTTGTAATTGCACTCAAAATTGGGACATCAACTTTAATGTCCATTTTTTTTGGAGTTACTTTGCGTCAATCAATTCTCTCTACACATCAGCTCGTTCTGTTTGTACAATTTTTAGACGCTATCTTACAAATTCAATCTAGTTTTTTTTGTCGTACGCTCCGGATATTAATTTCCTTTTGTATTTTTTTTCAGTTTTAAGGGAATTTTAAAATTTGACTATGAATTATAAACTGTACTGTAAGAGCTATAGACTATACATTTGTATACAATTTTACAGGAGGAGCACAATGCAGGCAATGCTACAATTTTCTACAAATAATTGATCCAACCAAAAAAGTTTACTTCCGTTTCATAAATAGTGTAATTAAATTCATCCCTGTGGCTCCAGACTTCTTTACATCTCAATATAATTTATAGGCAACAGGGGTGTAAAAACTGAACTATGTACACAAGAGAATTCTACAGGCCATGAAAGTGTGTGTGTGGTATAGTTCAATGTACAGAAATTGACGACATTGTGTGTGAAAGTCTATGGTGAAAGTCTTTCCTCCTAAATTGAATATAGCAATTAAATCCAAAAGTACTTATATATCTGGTTAATTACCAAGAACACGTTGTATTATGTAGGTACATATATGAACGTTCTTGATTTTACATTAAACGCAATGCCGCGTTCATCACAAAAGACTTCATTTTAGGGGGCCCAAGGGAATAAAAATCTCAATGACGTTTCCGACAGAATTTGGAAATTTAAATTGAATTTAACAGGGAACAAAAGTTTGTTGAGTGGTTTCTTTTTCGTTTTTCGTTTTCGTCTGTAAAAACAAGAGAAAAGCGCTCAGTTAATTTGATTTGGTATGTGTGTAGTCCATCTATATTTCTATATTATCTCATTTGCGTTTCTCACACGAGAAGTTTTCTCCACAAATATACATACGGTATGCTTAAGCCTCCGTTCTTGTAAAATGTATAGGTATTTATATGGGAGAGACTCCAACTCTAGAATTTGTTCAATTTCCTTTTTGCTCCCCCACAATTATTTAGTAGTTACACACGCATGTGTGAGCAGAATAAAGATAAATGATTCTCTGGAGGAATTCCCTCCGATTAAGTGCTTTCATTGTTTCATTTGATTTCCCTATATATATGTGTAACATTTGCAGAGTCCATATATAGACAATGACATTCATTCTAAAATCCCCACCATTTCAAATATATGTTCCACAGCCCATTGTGTACCATCCATCTCCAAATTCCGACTAATTAACTGACTATGAATATCATCATTTTAAAAAAAATCAAAATATGCTCAACACATATTTCAGTAAAAATGGAAATATTCTTGCTTCAACTCCTCCACAGACTTTATATATACATTTATAACCATTTACAAATTTTGATTTCTGTTTCCTGTTCCAAACTATACTAAATACGCACAAAGTAAAGGAAATGTAAAATGTGGTGGATGAAGTAAACGGAGGGAATTCTATGCTAATGCATGCACAGGAACAGGGACTCTTATTCTCGTCAGACTGCTAGAGACAACTTGAAGGCATTTTTTTGGATTACCTTGGAGAAAGTGCTCTGTTGGATGTGGAGAAAGCGACTCGGCTTTTATCCAAATCGAATCCTTGGAAAAGTTTTACTTCGTGAAAAATGGCCCAGTATACACACATTAGAGCATTAGACACAACACACAGTGAGAAAGAGTATAAAAGAGAGAGAGAGAGAGAGAGACAGACTGACAGAGAGTGTGAAATCTGCATGGTTTGACCTTGTTTGTCTCTATATTTTTATCTCGGAGTTTTTCAAGTGCCAAATACCCCTTGCCGAGAAATGTCTACGCGTATATATGTGTGTAAACAATTGAATATAAAAGAAAGAGATTTGTAGGTTTGATGAAAATAGTCGTCGTAAAAAGAAAAGGAGGAGAGCATCAAAGGACACAGACTACAGACAAACACACATACATTAGTACAAATGAATGAATTTGATTAAATTAAATTAATTTCTGTCCTTGCATATAAAAATAATCCTTGATACTTTTTTTACTTTTCTTCTTGTTTGGAACTTTGCGGAGAGTTGTATATAGCTACATATGTATGTGGATTCTTCCAGTCACAGTCTAAATCCGAAATCTTAATGACCTCAGACAAATGACTAGGAAAATAATTCTCATAGAACTGATGAAAAGAAACCGTTTCTTCATTTGCCCGGACACAATTGAGATTGAAACAAATTCTTATTCTTTGAATCCTAGATTTCAAGAGCATCAAAGTACTCTGAAGGATCCTCATCAGTCCACCAAACGGTGACAAATTAAAAAGTATTTCACCACAATTACAGTCTGTTAAAGTTCATCTCTCGCTTTGTATACAGCATACTTACATTTTATAGAAGCCTTATAGATATAGATATAGGGATATTTGAGTTGCCTAAAAATCCGGAATAGGCTTCAATGAAAATGCACGAATAAACTATGTATTATTATTATTACAACCTTCAGTTGCCCAAGAAAAGGAAAAATGAAACAGTTACAAAAAAATCTGAGTTATTCAAATAAGCATTTCAAGATTGAGATGGAAGACTCTCAATTGGAGAGAGAGAGAATTGTGGGGAAATGCTAAATATTTAGGTGCATGAGAATTTCGACCAAATACTGAAACAAACGCTTTCCGATTTTGAAAATATTTCGAGTGTTGTTTCCGAAAAATGTTGACTTGTTTCTACTTGACTCAAACATGAAATGATAAAAAAAAGAAGTCTATTGATTGTGGGGGAATGGTGCTAGAAGTACCTCATGAATGAGATTTGTTCGCCGTGGGGGGGGGGGGCGGGATAATGATGCAAAAAACAAATTTAATTTAATTTCCTTTGTGTGTACAAAGTTGCAGATGAAATGTGTTTTGCAGGTTCTATACAATTCTGAAAACAGTGATTTAGAATCCTAATTTTTCTCTCTCAATTCAAATAAAATATACTCTCCATCCACGCAAAATCTACATTTTAGTTTATTCAAGGAAGCGCGAAGAATACGCTTCAAACTTCCGA
>JAIUND010004953.1:0-10568 GCA_034699125.1 Gisinianus flammeolus
CTCCATGATTTCACTCGCCGCACGGTACTCAAATGACTCTCACATGCCAATGCGAATACAGAATTGCGTATAATTTTGCATACTGCGTAGTTTCACATGTTTCTCGAATATACTGCAAGAACTTTTGTTCTATCTGATTTCCATCATACTTTTGCTAAATGCAGCGTGAACAACCTCGTATATTATTATTATGCGCTGGAAATATAAGAAACCTTGGACTGACTGGAGAACATGGAATTTTGACGCGACTTAATTTAATGCATTTGCATATGGAAAGTCAAACTTTAAATCCCGTGCACAAATAGGTTAGGATGAATACAACACAACAAGTTAAGGGTACACTTAATTAATATTTGACTCCTTTCATTTTCCTTGTTTTTACTCTTAGTAAATTGTAGCTACATGTTAAAAGGTCAACAGTATTTCCGATGCGGAAAAATATTTGGGGAGAAAGTATGCATATAGATAACAAAAAAACTTGAACCACATTTCGATATCATTCTCGTATGTAATATGTAATATTATAATTTTTGAATATAAAGGACTTGATTCAAAATCCATAAAAGCTCATGTCATTTCTTTCGCTCTGCCTATATATAAAAAACAACAGGATTTTTTTCTCCAAGACAAACATAAAGAAGATGATGAAAAAAGTCAAATCTAAGCATCCGATGCTTTTAGCATTGATAATTTGATAGTCGACTGGTATTCACCACCAGCTGTATGCTTTCTCACATTCTCTCCCATACTTTTTCCTCATTGCATTTATTCTGTTCGCCCACACACCAATTGTCAATTGTGTATATACATAATTCAAATGTCAGATACTCAAAAACTGACGTAGTTTAAATATTAAATGGAGGGGAATGGGGGACATGGTGACATCCATGGCTATGAATTATCATAACATGTACGATACCTACTACCATTTTCCCCTGCTCGCTTTTGTGTAAATCAGATTTGAACATGCACAAATCCCCATTGTCAATTCCACACATGCAACATTTTCTCTTTGGAATATCCCAAAAAAATTATTTGTGTATATTTTCCTTTTCTTTTCTTCCTTTTAAACTATTTGTTGTGGATGAATCAAAACAGTAAGCTGTAAATGTGTAGATGAGTACTATAGGAGCTTGCCTACATTTTTACTTGAAACTATAATACAAAAGAAAGTTTTCTGGATGAACTTAATTCGGAAATGTTGTATACTGGCCTCAAATTTACATACACATACATTCCGATAAATACGGAAATAATGAATTAATGCATCCAGATTTCTTTTTTACTCTCCAAAAATTGTATTTGATTTGTGCTTGGGAATCTTTAGGACTTTTGTCAATTCCATATTTTGATTTTAATTGTTGAGTTCAAGAGTTGTTTGGATACAGTTTTTGGTTGGGGTTTTGACGGTATGTATCTTATGTATGTGGGTGTATTTTTCCATGAGGATGAGGAACATTAACCAAATGAGACAAACCTATAGATGACTGATGGTTCTCGGTTGTGATGTCATGGAAAATTTATGAGAATTATCGAGTTTAAAAAATAAAAACGTTCACTTTGGTTTTTTTTTATCTCGAGTTTTTTGAGCAATCTTATCGTTAGAAAAGAGAGACGCACAGATAGTCAAAACTTGGAGTAGAAAGCCATCGCTTGCGCTTTGCGTTCAACATTGTGTAAAGTTCTTATCTGTCTGTGTTTTCCTTTGCATCTGCGGGTGACCCAAAGCCCGTTTTCCCTCTACTTTCCCTTTTCTCTCTGTCGTCTCGGGCTCTCGTTTTTTGAAAGGAAAACTAGTCGAGTTGTATCAACATTCCAGACCACTTCTCTAGTCATTTCTCTCCCGTTCTGATTCTGCTTCCTTAATAAACTACATTTTTTTACTACCCTTGAACGATCTCAATTCGAATCTTTGCGTACAGAAGAATTTCTTGTTTTTTTGGCTGTTCTTCAGTTAAAAGTTTAACATTGTCAGGTTCTATTTGCAGAACAGAGTGAAAAATCTAGGTTTTTTTCTAGATTCTGTGACTGTCAACTTTTGTTCACCTATCACACAATGTTTACCTAAATATATATATATACCTATTGGGAAAGGAGTAGGACTTTGAGTGTGTTTGAGTGTGTGTGTTCGTATCTTCTCATATAATAAAAGGGAAACCGTTCCTCTGTTGACGCCTTTCACCAGTAGCAGTGCAAATACTCAGTCAACTATAAATTGTCCAAACTCGTCCAGTGAGGAAAAAATTCACAAGTTATTCATTCTCAAGACAGTTTGATCAGTTTGATGGGATAATCATAAGAAGAAGAAAAAAGAATACAAGGATAAATAGTTTGTCCGAGCAATAAAGATATCGTAATTTGAAAGAAAAACCAGTGACGACGCGAGAGAGAGAAAGAGAAAGAGAAAGGGAGTGGATTATTTGGTTTGAAGGCTTACATTTATCTTGCTATTTCATTCAAATTGATTGTGATCTTAAAAGTCCTACGAGTTACAATTTTTTTTCTTCAAAAGTTAAGGAATTAATTTAATCAACGTTGAGCAATGTAAGTCCACATTTAAATTTTAATTACAGAAATACAATGGGAATTACTTGAGACGTCAGACTTGTTTGTATAGAGTTTTCTTACACATTTCCTGTCTTATATAATTTCGTGTTGAAACTTATTTTGCTCAAGCTCAAGCCACTCCACACTTCCTTTTGCTTCATTCACAATCAGTGTTGTTTTGCCAGAAATTGTTACCACTCGAATCCACTTTCCTGTCTATTTACATTCCGGATAATTACACGAAATGAAATGAAATGGAATTAGATTCTAAATTCCTTTATCGAGTAAACAGACAAGTTAAACAAACAAACCACGCACTCTCAATGAAGTAATCCGTGTTCTGAGTTAACAACAATAAGTTGAACGAATCCTTCTCATTTTTAATTTTCATTAAACATGTGTGAAAAGTCCGAAATAGTTTCTCGCCCAGGAGCGTTCAATCTTTATATTCATTTGTATTTAATAATGATCTGCTTGAAGGATTTTCTGACCTTGTTTCTTGATGTTTCCTTCCCGTTTTTTTTGAATATCATAAAATTCATAAATGGATAAATAGCACATCATTCGTCTATGGATCATTTCGTTTTCTTTCCACGTCATGACTCTCAACTCCAAACGTCATTATACAAAGAGCAAGAGCAAAGTGCCAAAACCTTTTTTTTTCCCCATGTTTTCAACTTTATTATGAACGGCTTCTTCCAAATTCACTGATGCGAGCATAAGATATAAATAAATAATGTAACGAGTCACATCTCATTACAGTTGGATCAGAAGACGACGGGGATTTAAACAAATCTATTTGATCCATATATGAACAACGTCAACTTCTTTATCCTTCTTTATCACATATCAAAGTAGTCGTCGTCGTAAAAAAAAAAAATGTAATAAAATTATACTTGCATTCAATTTTGTAAATGTCGGGACTGTGTACTTTAAAATGTATCATCACATTTCCTTCATTTTCATGGCCACTGAAAAGTATATGTAGTAGAAGTAAAAGCCATCGTCAGGTCGCCTGAAGGAATAGAAACTGACAGATATGTATAGATTCTACATATTCAATTATGCAGTCTGCGTCTGTGTAGGTGTTTAATTCAATTCCCTCCGACAACGTGTGAGAACTCTCTCCTCGGTTTCACAAGAAGTAAATGAACTTTAGGAACGTGTCAAAATGAAAAGCTCTTCCGGTTTTTTGATTAACGAATAAAATGCACTCTAAAATGGAAATTCAGTGTCCTGTTGTCCTTAAATTGCCGTAAGAATTACCGATGGCATTCCCAATGCCAATATGCAAACCAAAACTATATGTACATACATTTTGTATACTGTAAATGTAAATTCCCTGGAAAACAATAATCAGGATTTAGTGTTTGCTATGAGGGAAATGGACACTGTTTGTAGTACTTAGTAGGTAATAAATAATAAAGAGAGAGGAAAAGATGTTTAGACTAACATGTTGAAGCTCAAGTGAATTTGGACAGTTTTCAAATACTTTCACTGTAGGATATGATGATGAAAAATGGAGTCTTTATGAGCATTAGTCGGACGTTTCTATATATACATACTTATTTTTTTAGGGTGTAATTATACACGTAAAACATTTCCTGGGGAAAATAAAAATAAAAAGAAGAAAGTTGACTTGACTCCATCATTCATCGTGAATAAAAAGCAAGTTCCCAGAGTTGTTAAATGTACCAAAAAGATATGAGTAAAAGGATAAATATAACTCTCGAACGTAACTCTCCAAAGGTTCACAAAGATTGATTGTAAAGGGAGTTGAGTAAAAAAGTGTTTGCACTCGTTTAGTGATTCGTTATTCGGTATTCTGGGATCCTTGAAATATTATATAACAATTCAAATTCAATTTCCTCTCCTCTTTCTCATTTCAAGATACAAAAAAAGGACAAATATACCAATGTAAATTTAAACGAGGGATTTACTTTACTTTGCCTGTTATACGTTCAGAATAAAAGACGGGTGAAAACGATACCGGGTACCAAAACGTGAGATGGAGAAGAAAAACATGTCTTCTTTCTTTCCTCTCTCTCTCTCTCTCTCTCTCTCATACTTTACTGATTAATCAAATGATATAAAATGAGAGGGAGTTGTCAGACAATCTCAATCTTTCATCTTCTGTTCAAATAAATTATGTGTAGTTTGCGACATGTGCTTTCACTTTCAGCATTTTGGGAAATAATTTAAATAGAAATTGTATTCTAATGACCGAATGAAAGGACTTTTTTTTCGTAAATGTACATTTGTGATTTTCTCCCAGTTTTTGTCGTATGTATGTATTTTGGAGTTTTTTTTCAAGTTGATAGAGTTTCTTGTGTCAGCACAAAAGCTTAAACGATAAATAAGTTGAGTGTATGGATTTTTGGCACAAATACAAAAAAAAAGAACCACTCAAAGGCTGAAAAGTGAAACTGAAAATATGTACAAGTCGCGGAAATCAGACAAAATTGTGACAGCTTCAACTCTGTGGGATGTACAAACAGCAGTGAGGTCTGGAAATAGCTTGAGGATACATTTTAATTAATCAATTACCTACAAGTCTACTCATGTTTCGAATCCGAATTTTCTAATGGCTTCTGTTCTAATTGCTCCAAGCTACGAATTCTCTCTCCTTTCATTTGATTGACAAATTTCCAAAGAAAGCAATTTCCTGACGTGACATGAAGTTGAAGTGGAGTGGATAAATTCAAGCTATTATCTTCGTATGGTTCTAACGAAAAACGAGCTAAATTGCTACAATTAATTACCCCATTTACAGCCATGAAGGTCTGTTTTTTTCTTACTCTGTCTGTGTACGCTACAGATTTTCATTGAATTCCATTGAATTGGAATTGAAATTGGTTGAGGATATTTACTTGACGTTTGAGGTTTCTGTGGATATAATCAAATTGGTGCAAGTGAGTGACACACAAGTGGATTCCCAAAAACCTTTAGCCACATACATTTACAATGTTTCAATTTCTGAGTAAAACAAGTAACAATGCAAACCCAATTGGTCACTTCCAGTTCGTTCTGATTTGGCACTTGATGATTTTGTCACGAGTAAGCAATATAATTTTTGTTCATTGTTTTCCACAAGTGTGCACACATCATTTTGATGCATGCTGATGACATTTCCTTTGTTGTCGAATATGTTTCTGACAGTCAGAATTACCGGCAGCTATACAACTTCGTCCCTATTCAATTTTCAATTTTATAGGATTAATAGGATTATTACGAGAAAAGGAGTTCCCCGTTCAAAACACAATTAATTTAGTCATTTCCCCAACGAACGTTGTGTCGGTACAAGGAATCATTTTGTACTAACGATAAGGGCTCGTCATAATATGTTCATCTCACGTCCACACACTTGAGTTTTATGTCCTGATTATTCTTGGGGCACATTCCGTACATTCGAGCGTGGCCAATATATTCTTTGGAAACCAACTTTCACTGCATTTCTTGGAATTTTATGCCGACAAATGTGTGGATGTACTTATATTTATATACCGGTATGCAAGCCTCCATAAACATTACTCAATTGTTCATTAACATGTACATGTACAAGTCGAATTTACGTTTACATTTGTATGCTCCCCGACATTTTTTTCTCTTTGTCCCCACTTGAACTCACAGTTGCAGGTACTGGCGAAATACCCGGGAAAAGTATACAAGTCTCGTTGTGACCCGGTGGAGAGGAACCGGACATGCGAAATAATTGGACAAGTGAACTCACAACTCGTCCATTACTTGCACATTTTTTGACATTTGCCCTAATCGTCCCAGAATTACATACGTGCTTTCATTCCCATTCAACAGAGGATGATGGGGGTATATATAGTTGAAAGGGAAATCGAGGTAAGTAAATGCGGCAAAAAGGATGAGTGAAAATTCCTTTACCTTTATATTTCTTTAGAAGGTACTTTAATATGGTACACTTGAACGTGATCTATTCACGGTACCTTGGTATAGGTGCCATGCCTACTCTACCATTGTGAAGCCGAGTGCAGCTACATCAATTCACTCGGAAACACCACGTACGTACATCTGTCTGACAAAAGTGCTTCAAATGAAAGCGAAAAATGAAAAAACTTGTGGACTTGAGATTTTTCAAGAGTGAGCTTTTTTTTTTTTTGAATTGGTTGTCTTTCCATCTTTCTCTGTCTTTCTTACATAAATTCAAATTCACCATGAGAGAAAAAAGAGAGTTCTTCCTGTCCAGGGTTGAAAAAAAAATAAGCTCTACCTTTCTCTTTTGAGAGACCCTCAATTCCAAATGTACCTATATACACTGGCAAACTTTACAGTCAGAATTTATACGGTAGACATGCTTCAGAATTCGATTCTCTCTCTCTCTCTCGCTCTCTCACGTATTAAGCTGAAAACTTTTAGCTGCGTTCATATTATGTTTATATAAAGATATGGATTTTGCAGCGTGTGGCAGAAAACTTGGTTGCGTGTGTGCACTGTGTACTCATTGTCATCGTCAGTTGGGTAGCCAGACAAGCAACTACTTTCACTCGGGATTTTCTCGGTATTAAAACAATTCGTGGTTTCATTTCATAATACACGTTATTCGTCTCGTCTCTCGAAGAAGAAAACGTGAGTATTACATCTATACTTCCCTTCGCATTTGATTAAATTTGATTTTCTCACTCACAAAGCCAAGTTATCCCCTTATCAATTCTCAGACACACGGACAATAGCAGACTTTTTGATTGAAGGAATCAAGTCTCGTATGACGTATATGGAGAACAAAATAGTCGGAACTGTTTGATTATTAAATGCATTTGTACGCAGCTCAGATGTAGCACAACGAATGAAAAACATGTGTTTTGACTTCTTATTTTTTATTTCTATACTTTCGAGTATCATTTTTTTGCTTCGCTTCATACATACTTAAGTTCAAATTTGATGAGAAAACGTGCAGAAACAATATCGCAGATCCCCCTTTTCCCTATGGATATTCCAGACGTAAGAGAGATGATGAACGATCAAAATCAACCACTTGAACTATGAACATCTCAAAAATGTATAGGCGTAAATAATATTCAAGGGGAAATCAGAGTGTTCCTCGTATGGATGTTAATCCAAGACAAATATCATATGAAGGAAAGACAAAGGAAAGGAAAGTAACTTTGAAACAAAACTCTCAATGAAATTATTGTATCCGTCGAATTCAAGTCAGAGTAAACAGCGGGCAAATCCATTATTATTTTTTTATAGTTTTTCTACATTCTACAGATACTTTGAAGTTTATATGGTTCCGCGTACTTTTATTGTACAAAATCTCTTCCAGTACTAATCTTAATCTGATTTCCTTCCATCTATCGTTTATACTCAATCCAGGATTTCCCCGAGTCTCCATTAAAAGTAGAAACTTTTTGTAGGCTCGCTAAATTTTTTCTCGACTTTTTCAATTCACGTTGAACACAAACAAAAAAAAAAAAAAAACTTATTATTTTCTTCAAAGCTCTTTACTTGTAGTTAATTGCCGAACGTACTGATATTGATTGATGGTACATAGATTGATTACTTTTATTAATGGAAAAAGGCTATAGAAAAAATAGAAATGCGATGACAAGAATTTCTCGAGTACACATAGATCTCTGTTTTATGATTCATAGTATTAGGCAATAGATTGGAATATATAATATCAAAATCAGTGGCATCCCTGATTTTTCCTCGGAAGTCAAGTTTAGCAAATACAATTATTAACTCTCCATCTGCGCGCACATGCTCAAAAAAATTGATGTGTCCTAATTTTTTCTCCTCACCGTTTACCGCAGTTTTTTTTGTCATTTGAATCTCAAGATTTTATTTTTGAAGACAGCAGTCTTGTCAATATTGAATTTTTTTCTCCCCGACTTCAGATTCGTGCTGACTGTTCAATTATGATAGTCAAACTCGCATCTTGTCTTCTGCAACAGTTGACATCGGTACGTCACATCCGAGCTGATTAAATTTTGTTTGACGACAAAAACCTTCAAAACATCAAAGTCCCCGATTCAATTTCCATAAATATACATTCTACAGTCTCCGGTGTATAATTTGTTTTTAAATTGCTTCAATCGAATTGGAATCTTTTGAAATAAACGCTTCTTTAAGTTATCCAACAACTGAGTCGTATTTTAATTCGGTTCTTCCTTCCTCCAATTTGTCTAACATTGACGGCATCGAGTGAAAGAATCTTTTATTTAGTTTCCAGTATAGCTCCTGATTATGTTTCGAGTAAACACTTTGAGATGGGCCAAAGAAATCACCGCAACGGCCGGAAGGAAATTGAATCTTCGATAATACAATGAGAAGATGATAAAGTTACAAAGAAATCTTGGGGTTCCGTGTGTAATTTTGGTTTCTGTGGATCACGGGAGAAATAAACTTCATCGTGTATAGGAAAACGTAATAATTCCTGGTACACTTTCCTGATTGGTTGCGTTCTATCATTTATCGTATGAACTGTGCATGGACCGACCTTTATATGTGCTATTGCTATTTGTAGTGCATCCGGGCAATGTAATGAAATATTGATAGTGAGAAAATGTATAGCCCAATAAATTAATCGGAAATTCTTCCATTTGTACTGAGTAAAGGTAAAGAAAGGGAGACGTCAGTTTTACATACCCTAAAGTTTCAATTAAAAACCTACTCTCGATTACAAACCTAGGTTTTTGGCTTGTTTTGTCTAGTGTACGCCATGTATCGTTTAGACTAATTAGACTATGTCCCGTTTTTATATCACATGTATCACATTTGTGCCTTAAAATCATATACATAGGGAAAATGATGACCAGAAGCAGTCAGTCAGGGATTCGCGATCATAATATTTGCGTGGGCAGTCAATTCCCTATTACGTTTATCCTGTATCTCAGGGAACAAGGACAAAATATGGAATTCCCAACCAACAAAATCCCCTTGTCGCTGAGGGAAAAAACAACTGTATATTATAAAATACTCAAATGTACAAGCATTTACGATACTGTGAGTTCAGCATGGAGTCGGTCTAAATCTAAATTGACGTTGGCCAGAATAATTTTTCACGTGCATAAATATCCGAAGGCTTAAGCATTTGGAAATTTATCAAAGGACCCCGCAGGATTGATATGGGTTTGGACCATCCGGTTGGATTTGGCTGAAATTTTTTATGGAGGTACTCCTAAGGTGTATAAACAACATTTCTATTACCATTTTCCGAGTGATTGCCTAGTTTGACCGCTGGAGTTCACCAAAGTTCAAAAAATGAAAATGGTCGCAGAGCGTCGAATAAAAGCCAGAAAAATCCAGAATTGTATACTGGTCAACGTTTGTTAAGGGACTTGACCTAAATTGTCAACCGTTTGACCTCTTCAGGTCATCCAAATGACAAAAAAGTCAGAAACAAAAATAATCACACAGCTTAATGTAAAAATGAAAAGTGCCCGTAATTCAATGCTCATCAAACTTTCTTAAGCGACTTTATCACATTTCTCTACCGTTTAAACTCCAAGGGTCTCCAAATTGCCAAAAAATGTCAAAAATTAAAATGATCGTACAGCTTCATGTAAAAATGAAAAATGCTCCTAAGCCAATGCTGGGCAAAATTTGTCATAGAATTTGAACAAAATTGTAAACCGTTTGACCTCTAGAGGTCAGCAAAGTTAAAATTAATTAATTTTTCATACAGCCTCGAATAAAAGCGAAACAAATGCAGTATTTGATGCCGATCAAACAGTTGGACCTTGAAAGGTCACCAAATTGACAACAATCACGTAAAGCAAAAAAGTGACTAGAGTTTAATATTTCTTTATTAAAGTTTATAAAGCGACCTGGCTTCATTTTAGAGAGTGTTGAAGTACAAAGATGAATTAAATCAGTGTTTTTGTGACACGAAAACAAAATTAAGTTAGCAAAAAAGGGATGCATGTAATGCGTACAGGGTAAAAAAATTTGAGTGAGGAAGTTAGCCGTTCATAATCTTGAATGTTTCCAGAGCAGGCGACGTGGACGCCTTCCTCATCTGCTCCATCGTCAAAGTGTTTCAGCTAATG
>JAIUND010004954.1:0-10567 GCA_034699125.1 Gisinianus flammeolus
TTGAGACGTTTTCCATCAAATCTCACATGGAATTTGCATGAACGGCCGTAATAAAATTTCTGTAGTGCTATGAAAATGATTGAACTTTCGCCGCAAAATATCGACAGATCACCTTTTTTTCTCGTCGGGTTTTGGACAAAGGGACTTTTTTTCTCATGGATTTGGGTTAAAGTATACTTTTGCTTTATAGAAAAGTTAATCTTTTGCAAAATGCCAATTTCTAACATAAAATTCTCCCATTTCCATTTTTCATTCCCACAAAGTCTTGCTTTTGAGGTGTGTACAAAAAATCCGTCAGTTCTCATTTTGAAAAGAAAGAACCAAGTTAAAATAAAATATTCGTTTGTGGAACTTGAATTTTAATCGGAAAAGAAATTTAAAATTTAGCAAATGAAAACGGAGGAAAAATGGAGGGGAATTTCACAGGGCGGGGTTTGAAAATGTACAAAACGGATTCTTTCCCGTTTCCGGAAGTGGATTTGACATGGACAAGAGATTTGCGGGAGCCGTTGAAACAAACTCACCGATTTGCGTGGGAGGAATTTGATGAGGGCTGGTGGCAGAATTGGATGAGTGATCGATGGCATTGGAGCATCTGGATTTCCATCATTTACATAATTTCCAGCCATTTGACGCAGATTTGGATGCGGAATCGAAATGCGCTCGAATGTCGGCAACTCCTCGTTTTCTGGAACTTTTTCCTCAGTTTCACTTCCGCTTTTGCCGTCGTTCGATCCGCCCCGGATTTATTGGATACGCTGAAACAGCCACACGGATTTCATCACTCCGTCTGTTCTTGGTCACAATTCACACATTTTCTGTATTTCATTTAAAAGCACTTTTCATGCGTGATAATTCTAAATATGGATGATTTTAATTTTAGGGGTGAAAGGTCGACGACGACGGTGTTCTGGGAATTTGTGGGGACTTGGTTCAAAGGCCTTGAACTTGTGGACACGGCCTTCGTCGTCCTTCGGAAAAAACCCCTCATTTTCCTGCACTATTTTCATCATGCGAGTGTTTTGATTTACGCCTGGATTTTGTGGCCATCAAACGATCCATCGCACGTCTGGCCGATCGTCATCAACGGTTCAACTCATTTCCTCATGTATTTCTACTTTGCTATTCGTGTCAGTCCAAATTCCAAATTCCAAATTCCAACCACAATTCACAATTCACCATCATTTTTCAACAAATCATTTCACTTTCTTCATTTTCTCACTCAAATCCCATTAAATTTCTCTGTTTGTTTCCCACAGGCATTTGGATTTCAACTCCCCAAAATCTATTCCATGGTCATCACGACGCTCCAAATTGCGCAAATGTTTCTCGGCATCGCCATCAATTTATATTCGCTTCACGCAAAACGTACATTTTTATGTCCACAAACGATATAAAATAAAATAATTTGGTGGCTTAATTTAAATGGCAAATATTAATTGAATTGTGATTGGTGATTTATTTCAGTGATTGGATCCGGCTGTGATCGACCAAAGTTCAACATTTGGTTTTCTCTGATCGTTTATTTAAGTTATTTCATTCTTTTCCTTCATTTCTTCCATCGAACTTATTTCAACAGATCAAAACCAAAGACAAATTGAAAACAACGGCAAAATTGATTCAATATATTTTATTTTACTATAAAATTTCAGTGATTTGGTTTTGAAAATTCTACGATAATATTTCTTCCTTTTTACTTAAATTTCAATTTGGATTTTCGGAGACTTTGAGTTGAAACATGAGAATAAAATAAGTCATTAAAGTTGCCACGACCTGAAATCCACAAATCATTACCATTAAAATTCACAATCTCCTCAAAATAATCATAGTTAATTTAAATTATGTTGCTTCATCACAGCGGGAATTAAATCGTGATTGATATCGAAAACATCACACGCCGTCAGTTTCCATCGCCATCGAAGAATCCACTCCAAAATCGGATCGGTCTCAGTGAAATCGGAACAAATTTCATTTCCAATCATTTCGCAATTTGTGTCCATCTGAATTGAAAAAAGAGAAAATCCAGTATAATTTAATTAAAACGTGTGTGCAAGTTAATTGTAGTTAAAATCATCTCAATTGGTTTTTTACCCGTTTGCGCAGGAAATTGCCGAGTCGAGCGAGAAGAAGAATCACCAAAACATCGCTGATCGTGTCCAACAAATTGTTTTCACTTTGAAAGAGCGCGACGGTCGAGAAACTGCCGATGATGCTAAAAGTCGCGTTGAAGACGAGGGCGAGGCTGAAAATCCCCGCCATTTTTGAATATTCTTCGAAACAGTTTTTGAGCTGTAAAAAATCGTTGACCAATGATTTCCGGTCGTTTAGAATTTCATACGCCGTTTCTCTCAACTCCATCAGCGCCGTATTTTCTTGCCCGTTATGAACAGCTGAAATCGTACTGGGATTTTTCAAATCGCCCTCTCTTTTCATATGAAGATCTGTTTGCCCAATTCGATGGATGTTGGAAAGATTCCGGAGGATTTGACCATGAATGGCGACGAGTTGGGTCCCGATTATGACGATGAAAAGGATGGCGAACGGAAATGCCGTGATGGCCAGGAAATCGATCGATGTGAAGTAAATTTTGAGGCCAATGTCGGATTTTGGCAGGAAATCCAAATTCATTTCTTTGCTGTGCTGGACGCCGTCGAAAGTGAAACTGAAAGCAACCCACAAGTCACCGATCATGGCCAAAACGGTGACGCCCATGGACACGATGAACCACCACGTGACGAAATCCCAACCAAATCCACTGTCACAATTCATCGTCGTCTTGATTGGATGCGAATCGATGGATCGACGCAGCTGAATTGTGGACGCAATCAATTTGGTGATTTGTGTACAGGAAATGACGGAAGTGATGCGGATGAGAACATCACTAACGACTTTGGGGTAGAGAAGCGCCACGTGCGCAATATGCGCCGACAAATGCGGAGATCGCGCGAGAATCGCCATTGGATTATTCCACAAAGTGATGAAGGATGCAAACAATTCCAAAGCAACGAAACTCAGTGACAGAAACGAATTGAGTCCGACGAAAACTCTCCAGCGGATTCCGGATTTGGATTTGCCGGGAATTCCGCACGGAAGAATCCCAAATAACCAGCCCAACACCAAAACAAATCCCAATTTACCATCCGCCATTTTCCTATTTCCCAAACTCAAAGAGAATTGTCAACCAATTTGGAATAAATTGGTCAAAGAATATTTCAGAATTTTCTCTCTTACAGATTACAAAATGCGAATTCCAATGAGACTGAATTTCGTTTTGACTTTGCATTAAAACGAAGCATTATTTTCCCAAATTGTATGCAATTTCATGGGAATTGATGAAATTTGTTTGTGGATGATCGATAGAAATTTATTGACATTTCAGGCGTGGCGACTGAAACTGCAAACAACTTTCTCCATTAATTCTAATTATCCCAATTAAATCGAGTAGCCAGATCAACTTTCTGCTTTCTCTCTCCACAGAAAATGTTGATTAGCAATTATTAAATTATTAAATTACTGCAGTTAAATTCAATTAGTTTTACCCGCTCCAAGTAAAATGTAAAATCAGTTAAATTGTCATGCGCAGAGCTAAAAATTCCTAGTTAAATTTGTTTCCTGAATTCTTGTGGGCGTTTTGTTTCATTCTTCAGACTTTTTCAAGAGATCCGTCGTGCTGGCTGTTGAAGTGAGAACCGACGACGAATCCTCCGTCACCTGCCAAAACCACAATTAACAATTAACGATTAACAATGAAATCATTGAGGATTCAAAATGTCTAATGTTGTTGACCGTCAAAACTGCCGTAATATAAAAAGAATGTATTTTAGTTTGTTTGTTTAACCTCGATCAGATCATAAACGTGTTCTTGCGCTTCTTTTTCCTCTTTCGAGATTTTCCTTCGTCGTCCTTTATTCGATTTCCCTTTTCCTTTTCCATTTCCATCCAAATTCAGTCCCAAAATATCCGCTGGATTATTCGTTTCGATCAGATCAAAACTGGGATTGGGAAAGTCAACGGACTTGGCTTCACTCTGCTGTTTCGAAGTGGACGACGATTGTTGTTCCGGTTGGCCATTTCCGGTGGTTTCTTCATCATTGCCGTCAATTCCTCCACTCACTTCGAAATCCACATCGACGGCTTCTGTTCTCGCCAGCGATCCTTCAAATGCCGAACCCAAATTTAAATGGGAAATTCGTTCATTGGAGAAGCGAGCAAATGCAAATGAAGGAGCGTCAGATGAACCGGAAGAATTTACGAGGCCTCCGGGAAATTGCAAATTTAATGGTGGACAACTCGGCGGGCAGAAACTCCTCAAATTTGGACAACTCGGCCGCCACGAGAGCAACGACGACGATGACGATGACAATGACAGCATTGGATACCTTTTAACAATCACCAACTTCAATTAAATGCCATTTAATTTGGGATTTTGATTTTAAAAGTCCCGATTTTGTACCCGGATTTTCTCCAGTAAAAGATGGAAAATGCGAGCGTGGTAAAGAGGAAAATGAGGACGAGAACAATAAATGAAATCACAGCTCCGCTCAGACCAGAACCAGACGAAAAATCCTTTGACGCATCATCAAAATGTTCCCACGATGGACTCAAAATCACGTCCGAGACTTGCGAATCTATAATTATTCCAATTATCAAATTCATAATCAATTTAATTGCTCAATAATAATTTACTAGCAATTCAAAATGAATGGATTTAAATGCTCGCAGTTAATTAAAATGATTCTCACTCTTTTGTAAATAATGTTGGATGTTGATGACAGATTTGAAGAGTTGTGCCGTCTCATTTTCATTTTGGGGGATGAAAACAACGTGGGCGCCGTTTAATCGATATCTCGTCGCATGGAAATGAATTTTCCCTCTGAAATCCTTCAATTCGTTATTTAATTTACTCTGGAGATTTTTCATGGAGAATCCCGGCATGTGAGAAATCCGCAAATGATAACCTTCAACAATCAATTCAACAAATCATTACAAATGCAAGGAAATTAAATGAAATTGGAACTTAAATATAATGAATTAAAATATGTACCGCAAATGGGGCAGCAAAATCCGTGGGGTGTGATTGGATGAGGACACGAATCTTCCATCGATTTTCCCCATGAACTCACAACAGCACATTCGACCAACGAACAAATCTACACTTTGTCAACGTCAAAACACATGGAAATTTCAAGAGAAAATCATCACACACAGTTTTCATATCAAATTACACAAGAGAATCCGGCGAAACTCAATGTTTTGTAATTAAATTTCAGTCCTCAGGTGACTGATTTTGATGCGGAATATGGAAAATGGAAATTAATTAATTTTGAAATGCGGCTCACGTGACGTTTGATTGGATCTTGGAAATTGGTGCAAATGCATTGTTTTTTGTTCCCATCGAGATCTTCATCACAATTTTCATCCTCCGCAATTCGGAATTGCATTTCCGGTTTCTTTTGAAATTGAATTTGCCCCAAATCCGAACTCATGAACAATCCAATGTCTGCATAACTCAAACTCTAGAAACCACATATTTTAATTATAATATGAATAATAATGATAGAGAATTAATATAAAACGGAAATTGGGATTTAAAAGTGATTTATAGTCAATGAAATTAAAATCTCACGCTGTTGCCCAAATAGAATTTCCGAATGAAAACATCGGACGAGATGAGAAGTGAAAAAGATGAGTTTTGGAGGAATTGAACCGAATCGGTTTGACACGGAACTCGCTCCAAATGACCCATCGCTTCATTCAACCCTTTTTTCAAATCCTCCACATCTCGCCAATTACTCGGATTGAACCAGTCCGCGGGTTCCCTCCGACGAAATTTCACCTCTGCAGCAGTCGAATGGATTTTAATTTCATTTCATTATAAACTATTTAATATCATTATTATAATTGTTATAGGATTTTTGTTACCTTTGGGATTGCAATGAGAACTTGAACTGCCATTGGATTTGATGGTCGTCGGGGAATCGGAGAAAATGGTTTGTCCGGATTCTGATGGGAAAAGAAGATACCCGTTATTCGGTAGGAGGATTTGTTGGGCATTGATGGCGGCGGGTAGTGAAATGACGGCTGGATTCATCCACGGATCAAACGAATAAATCGTTTTCCCACAACTTTCAATTCCGCCTTCCCAATTTTCCCAATTCCCAAAATCCATATTCCGATTCCAAATCTTCCGTCCAATTTTCTTCTTCTCTGCAGCTCCAGCCGACACATTTAATTCTAATTCCCACCCACAATTATTATTATTATTATATTTATTATTATTATTCTCACAGTCATCAGAATTAAACTTACAGAAAATTGAATTCGTATTTACGTTGAAATGTGAGGAGAATAAAAATCCCAAGAAAAATCCAAAGGATTTGCATATTTCAAAAGTGAAATCCAAAATAACGCCCACAATAAAACTAAATAAAGTGGACGATTGAGATGAATCCAAATCCAAATGCAGCGAGAGAATGCATGAAATTTCATCATTTACAAGTAAATGAAAGTTGTTTTGTGGGGAATTTTGTGCAGCTGGGAAATTCAATCTGCCGTTCGAATGCTTCTGCTCGCTCTTTCTTTGTTTTACATAACGTCTGTTAAGTTCAAAAACGTACTATAATTATTTTCCTTAATTTCGTTTGACCGGGTTTGACCTGTTCTGGAGGTCAAAGTATTAGAGATGGAGCTTTGGGTCAAGTGACATTGTTGTCCCTCATAACCTGCTCTACAATAATGTCGCTTGACCCAAAGCTCCATCTCTAATATTTTGACCTCCAGAGCAGGTCAACCAGAACAAACGAAATTAAGGAAAACAATTATAGTACGTTTTTGAACTTAACAGACGATATTCCCAACGAGAACGAAAACGGTGTCGCATTACCAAATGGATTTAAATAACATAAAAACATACAAAATCGACTAGTAAAAGAACACAAAATCAATCGAATGCATTGAAGATTTGGCCAATTTAAAATGGAAAGATTTACTCGACAAATTGTAGAAATTCAAATCAAAATCAAGATGCTAAAAACTTAATGTTTTAATTGAAAACCGGAAAATCTCCTCGTTTTCAATTCTAATCAAAATTCATTAAATAAACGATTTGAATTGTCATTTTTATTCAACTTTAACACCAATTAAAATCGAGTTCAAACGTCTGGAATATTTCTGTCGTGTCATTTGACTGACGGCCAGTCGAATCAAGAACGAAAACAACAAAGAAAACGTGACGAAAAGGCAAAGCTCTGTATGAATTTTTCATCCTCATTTAAATCTCATTTGTCGAGCATTCGCAAAACAATCCAGATGGATTTTCCAATCGCACTTCATTTTTCTTTTCCCACACTTTTTTCTCTATTTAATTTTCTCTCTATTTGAAAAATAAAAATCCATACAATTTCAATACTTTTGTACCCAAAAAATGGCGATAAAATGTGCAGTGTTGATGACGCTCAGCCTGCTGACGATCTGTGTATTTGTCGTTGGTGTGGAAGTAAACGGGGCGACGTTGGAGACGAAATGTTCGGGGGACAAACAAAAAGAGACGATTGATGCGTGTGCATTTGGCCACGGCGATTGTCGTTCAATCAGTGACGACAATTACGAAGCGAGTGATGCTTATTGCATCAACATTTCCTACACCGTAAGTTCACCTTCGTCATTCATTTTTCCCTTGTCAACGCTTTAATCCCCGTTTTCTCATGTAAATACAAAATATTAACGAATATACAAATAACAAAATGCAGGCGGATCAGATAAAAGAGGCAACGAGCGGATACTTTACGTGTGATTTCAAGGAGAATTCGGATTGTAATCTCCGACTTTGCAGTTTCTACAGAGACAGTTTGAAAACAGCTGACGGCATCGTCCCAGCTTTCGGTTTGAATTGCAACAGTTCGGATCCGGCGACGACGAATGAATATAAAATCCCTCACACCGTTTGCATCTGTCAACAACAAACCGTTTCTAAATAAACTCAGATTATCCATTGTATATTTTGACGGAAAACAACAAGCTAATTTTATTATTATTTGCATGAAAATCCTTCACAAAATAATTGCATGTAAAACTGAAGTTAAAGAACTTCAACTGTCATCTGACGATAAGAAAAGGCGTAAAGTGGCTTTGTCGTTTTTTATTTATTGTATCTTCAAGTGATGCAGCTCAAACTCCAACAAATTAAAAGTGATAAAAGGAGGAGAGTTTTCATATTTCAAGGTTTACAATACAAAACAGCTGGCGATTGAGATTTGAGGCTCAGCTCCATGTTTTTTAGTTGTTGTTGATTGGAGAGAGGATTTCCATTGTATAACTCGATCTGTATCTGAATTTTCATTCGCAAATGCACTCGAGGTAAACAAGGAGCAGTTTCTAACTGTTTTATGCGTTGTGAGAACGACTATAAGATTTGAATTCAGTCAGCTGCTTTGTTGCAGCTTTGAAATGAGGAAAAGGGAATTATCAGTATTGCATGCGCATAGATAAATATCTCAAGGCTGAAGATGAAGAAAAATGCAGTTTGAGATGAAGAACGGACGAACAAGAAGTTTGCAAGTCAATTAAATTCGCAGTAACTAATAATTTTCACTAGGTGCCTATTTCAACTATTTCATATTTCATATTTCAGCTGCTGTTTCTGCTCCTGCCGTGCCAGAATTGGAATTGCTGAATTTCCTTCTCGATTTTTTGTCCACATTTGTGGATTTGAGAATGATTTTGGAGCTGTCTGTGTTGACTTTTGTCATTTTGTTGATTGTGCATTATTATTTTGTGCAAAATACGGGCAAAAAATTGCCACCAAGTACGAAGACAAGAATGTAGAAATACCTTACACAGATTTATATGTGAATAAAGGGCTCAAGTTCCAATTTAATTTTGGTCATTTAATTGAAGGGCCATTGGGATTTCCGCTATTTGGTCATTTGACCCGATTGGGTCCTCAGCCCTATAAAACATTGATGGAATGGAAGAAAATCTACGGATCCATTATGTACCTTCAATTCGGCAGCCTCCTGTAATTTTACACCAATGAAATTTTTTGAATTGGACTAAAATTATTAAAGTTAAATTACTCTCCTATGTTTTTTTAATTCTGTGCCTTTTTTTGTGATTTTACTTGTATAAAAATTATAAATTCCAGGACGGTGATTCTCTGCAATTCTAAAATAATCAAACAAGCCTACAGCATGACGGAATTTGGCGGTCGTGGGGACATCAAACCAATTGTTGAGGCTTCTCAGAGAAAAGGTAGAAAGTTCTCCTTCGTTTTTCTACTCTAATTGTCAAGTTTTTGATTGTCTGAAATAATATGTGGATTTATATATGTGTGATACTTAGTGAAGGCCCTCACAATTCCGAGCAACGTCATTTTGGTCTGAGAAATTTAAAGGAATTTGGTGTGGGCCGGAAATCAATCGAATCTCAAATCCAAGTTGAGCTTTGTGAATTCCTCGAAGGATTAAAAGAAAGCGACGGAGTTCCCATGGACTTGACTCATTTATTCAATTCCGCCGTCATTAATTCCCTGTGGCCAATCATCATGAGTCAAAAATTGAACCCTGGACGTTACATATTTTTCGGAATTGATCCAGGAAAAGTAAACACACGTAATTTGAACTGTGATTTTTTCAGTTCCGGCTGTGAACAAATACTCAATTCAAAGTTTCTCTTTTTTATATAGAATGAACAAAATGGGTTCTGTGATTTCTCAACTGGTACTTTTCATGTTTTGGATTGAAACGGTGACTCAGATTTTGTCATTTGGTCAACTTTCGGTGACTCGAGCCAGAGCTGATGGTTTCAAAGAATTTTATTCTTGGTTTGGGAGTCAAGTGGCCCACCACAAACTGAGCTGGGTCAAAGGTCAACCCCGAGACATTACGGATTCCTTCCTGGACAAAGTTGAGGACACGACGGATGTCAACTCCAGTTTCCACAAAGATCGTGAGTCGAGTTTATATACACAATTTCCTGCCGACTGTGGACATTTTGGATTTGAAACACTGAAAACAAATCCCTTGTTTTTTCTCCCTTTGGACAGGGAATTTCGTGCAATATTTTAACGGGGATATGTTCGTTGCGGGAATGGACACGACGAGCACTTCTTTGGAATGGCTTCTCTATTTTATGGCCAAATTTCCAACAGTTCAACAAACATTCCCGGCGGAAATTGAAAGTTTCATTGGGAATTCTCGACTTCCGTTGCTCTCAGATCGGACGGAAATGCCGTATGCTGATGCTTTGATTTACGAACTCCTTCGACATTCCTCGATCGTCCCGATGGGACTTCACCATAAAACAATGAAGGATCTGACATTTGTAGGGTATGAAATCCCGAAAGGGACGATGGTCTTTGCCAATCTCTACGGCGTTCATCACGACCCAGAAATTTGGGGTGACCCAGAAATATTTCGACCCGAAAGATTCCTCGGAAAACAAGGGACAAAATTGAAAGCGGATCATTTCCTTCCGTTTAGCACAGGGAAACGAAATTGCATTGGAGAAGTCCTCGCGACGGATCAACTTTTCTTGTATTCCAACACCATTTTTCAACGATTCACCGTCG
>JAIUND010004955.1:0-10566 GCA_034699125.1 Gisinianus flammeolus
GATGAGCGTCGGCGGATTTCATACGGTCGAGCGGGAAAGTGTGCCCATTTTCATCAATTTCCTGTTCCAGCAAATTGTGAGCCTTCTCCTCGCCATCCCACGATAAAAGTGAATGAAAAACAAAAAAATGAAATGAGAATTTCCGAAACACACCTCACAAATTCCACGGGGATTTTTTGAATACCAATTGATTTATGTCATTGCGCATTAAAAGTAATTAATTAATTAAGGCCAAGTTTATTTGAATAAACAAATCCAGCTTGGCAAAACTCAGGCCCCATTTTTTGTAAACTTTCAGTCCCTGTAACTTTTTTATGTATGACAGTTTATATATGAATTAGAAATTCCAAAAAATAAAATAAAATAAAAATATAGATTTTATTTGGTTCACAAAGATTAATTCTTGTGTGTGTATGTTTGTGGGAAGGGGATTTTTTTCATTCATTGAGTAAATGTAAAAGGACTCCTCCTCACGGACAAAGCCACCACCCCTTTGGTAAACAAATGAAAGAAAAGTGTCCCACTCAGTTTTGGGGCAAAGGTTTTGGTGGAGTAGCGACCCAACTCCCGGCTCGTGTCCTCATCCCAACCCAGCTGGAACTCCTGAACTCCTTCCACGACCTTGACCCCATTCGGTTGAGTCCCAAAAACAAAATCCAATCCCTGAACCATCTTGGCTTGACAGGGATGATCCGGGACATCAATGAATAGGAAAAGTGCCCCAAACGGAGCACTCGCGAGGAGATTGGCAATATTCCCCAGAGCCACACTCAGTCCACCCTCCCCCCGGCTCTTCCAAATATCCAAAAACATCATGGAGAATATAAAAATGTCCGCATTGAGGACACTGGGGAGGGTTTGGAGACGGAGGGAACTGGACAGGAGAGCCAAGTCCCAGTCGTAGAAGGATTTTTCAAAGATGAGGAGAGGACTCTCCTCCCGAATCACTTTTTCAAAATAATTGATGATCCGAAGCCAATTCGGTTCCTGGTCCACCATCAAAACTCGGAGACTCGGACTCGGATTATTTTGCTGCCCGGAGGAGGACTGCCACAGGAAATTGAGGATCCCACACATTTCCGTCCCTGGGCCACACCCAACAGCCACGATCCCGACGGAGGGGCGCGAAAAGAGGGCTCGGAGAGTGGGATTATTTTTTATAATGTCCGAGAGGACGCTGGCGTAAAAGGGGACGTCTCGCTGGACGTACGCACATTGAGTCAAAATGTCATCGTAGTCCACATTGAGAGTCGGACTGTGTCAGGCCTCCGTCATTTCCTTCCGCCGTTTCTTCAACGAGCTCACATCCACGTCGTCGTGCTGTGTGTACTGTGTGTGCGAGGATGAGCAAAAAAAGAGACAAATGTGGAAAACAAACAAACCAATACACACACATGAGAGGTGAGACCATATCGTCGGTTAAGTTCGCAAACGAACTATAATTATTTTCCTTAATTTCGTTGACCTGCTCCAAAGGTCAAAGGGCTCAAGATGGGGCGTTGGGCCCTTCGACATGATTGTCTGCCATGACCTTTTCTGTCACCCTGAATTTTTTCAGAATTTTACCCACAAAGACGGACGCAGTCGTCGCATTCCCGCAAATTAAGGAAAATCGTTATAGTTCGTTTGTGAACTTAACAGACGATATATTTTATCGAACATTTAACTCAAACTATATATAAATGATTTAAAATATATTAGATATACTCTGGTTATTTACCTCGTCTAAAACCGCCTTGCACCATCGAAATAAGGGACTGTCCATTCTCTTATATATTATAGATTCAGAATTTAAAAAAAGGAACCTCTAAAATACAGAGGAAATGACAAATAAGGACGGGTGTGTGGCTTGTAAGTTTTTTATTTCAGAGGGACCCTTTGGAATTTGGCAGGGACGCGCAGATTGTTGTGATGAGCACATCATCCAAGACTCAAGATATGTACTGATTGTATACTTGCTAACTACTTATATAGTGTTTGAATCCTAATTAAATTGAGATGATGTAAATTGGATAAATGAAGTTTATTGTCGCGGAAACGGGACGTGGGTGTGTTCGTTCGCCAGGTGCATTGAAACAAATGCGACTGCACTCACAAGTCACAAGCACACACACACATTGCAGGCAAAGGAAAAGTTTGTGTGTGATGTGAAAGAGAATCTTCCGTTCTCAAAACTTCTCTCTCTCCCTCTCTCTCTTTTCCGTTGAGCGTTGTGTGCATGGGACTCGGGAAGGTTGAGGACTGGTGCAGAAGGGAGGTGTGTGTGTGTGTGTGTTGAAGCGATCGTGTCCTTGACAATCCCCAACGGTTACTTTGAGCTAAAACGGTTCTATTTCAAAGTATGTATACCCATATATTAGGCAAAATTATTGATGATTGTCTCTTTGAAGTATATGTACATGTTATTATAATTGTAATTAATATATCATTGTATGTATTGTGTAATATATATTTAAACATGAAATGCACTTTATTGATTGGGATGGCTTTTGGTGTGTTTGGATTTTTTTGGGCATTTCCATCAAATCAACGATGTGGAAATTACGGTATATTTGGCTAAATACCCAACAATATATATCCGTATATATGGTGGAATTATCCGAACGGGGATTTTGAGATGGTGAGACTCTGAAATGAGTGAATGTGCGTATATTGTATATATATAAAGTTGGATGGGATTTCTGCCCTTGCCTGTATGGTGTTTATATATTAATGTAACGAACAGAGATTGATTGTCCGTCCAGCACTCTCACACACAATGAGATGTGGACAGTGTGTGACGGAGTCATATATTAGTATCTATATAAAATAACTGGATGGGATGAATGGGGTTCTGCCTGTTGAGAGAGAGAGAATGGGATTCTAACGTTGTCTGTCTGTAGTATATATATGTGTGGTGACGAACAGAGAGGAGAAGAAATGTGGAGAGAGAGAAATTGGATGATTTTGTTTACGTATATATATATACATATAGGTATACGAACATGTGATGGATTCAACTCGTGTTCACATCTGAAAATGTATAGGATATAATATATCTATATAGATCTAATATAATATATTTATATAATATATTTATATATATATATATATATATATTTAATATAATATTATTATAGTCGAGTTCACAGTTTCACTATGACCTATATCTGGCCTTGGCAAAATGTCTCCAACGAACGGGCAACACACACTTGAGCAAGAATAGGTAGTTTGCAAGAGCTCTGTCTGTGTGTGTGTGGAAAAGATTTGCAGTGGAAGAAATGTTGTCAAATTGAAATCATCATCCCATTTATTCAGCCGCGTGAATTGGCCAGGCTAAAAAATCCCCATTTGTGTGTGGATTTCCTTGCTCGGAATTTATAATGTCTCGGGTTTCAAGTGGAATCACTCAGACAGAAATTATCTCATGTAAAAAAAACACCCGTCATATATATTTTGAATGAGAATTTTAATACTTGATTATGTGTCCTGTGCTCACATTTAACATTTCGTTGGCCTCATTCAGAAACAAAAAGGCCTTAACTCATGTTGGCCCGAGACGGTGAATATGCGTGTAAGCCATATTGATATACAACTCAGGCGTGAGTGGTCTCTCAATACCCCGTTACAAACATTTGACTAAATCCAAACTAACAATTCTCATTTGTAATTTTAATTTTTTAATTAACTGCCTTTATTTCACACTAGGATTTTCATCGCAAATCATGTAAACTCGAAATGAAAGGGAAACATTTCATTTAATCATAAACGTGTATACATAGCAATGCATTAATTAATTATTTTGGAAATTGTGGAGTCAATTACAGCGGAGGCTGATGATGACGGTCAATTTCCCATCTGGAATGTCCACGGGAATGTGGAAAGTGACGTCATAGTCTTCTTCTTCTTCCTCGTCATTGTCATGCTCATAATCGCTGTCGCCGTCGTCGCTCCAGTTTCCAGAATGTTTGGGTGAAATTCCTTGAACGTTTTCATCCACGCAGCATTCCATTCGTTTCCTCAGTGCATCTGCCAATCTGGTCAGGTTCAAATCCGGCTGCCGGAACTGACAATTTCTCCCACTTCCACTTCCGGTGGTGATCCTTTGCCTCCTCCGCTGTTTATGTTTATGTCGAATCGAGTGGGACATTGCAAAACTTTGAGCAGTCCCGGAAAACAAATTCTGCATGAGACTCAACATCCTTTCCACTCCTTTAAACCTTTTCTTGTTCCTCCAAATCTCCATCCTTGGGAACATGACCGAGTTCTCTTCATCTTCATCTTCATTGTCATTGTCATTGTCATCATCATCGTCATCGTCATCATCATCATCTTCCTGTTCCGCCACTGCAACGTCCAAAGAGACTTCCAGATCCTCAAAAAACTGTCTATTCACCGGGTTTTTGATGGGCAGGGTATTTGGCTGGGGTTTGAAAATGCTGTCGAGGAAAACGTTGGAGGGATTCCCGCGGAATTTCTCGAGTCTCCTCAGAGTCTCTGTTGCGTAGGCCTTGAAAAGGTCACGATGAGCCGGCGTCGCATTGTTGGCGAGATTATTAAAGGGATTTGCGGGCTCAATCACGAAGGGTTTTGACCTGAGTGACGGCTGTAGTTTGGACTTGTTGATTGTCCATTTGACTCGAGGTCGGAGTGGGCTCAAAGGGTCAAAGTCCTTAAACTCGATGGAAAGCCCCTCGAAATCCTGCATTTTCTTCAAGAACGTTTGGAATGCCAAGGAAATGGAAGGGTTTTCTCCGGATTTCATGGATGTCCTCTCCTGACCTTTCCCAACAAAGATGGCGATGAGTTCGATGAGGGTGGATCGTCCGCTCATCTTCTCGGCCATGAGTAGACTTTTATTCCAGAATTTAGACAGTCGAACTAGCTGGAGGATGAAGTCACTCTGTCCCTTCATAAACTCTAGTTGAGTTTCACAAAGGCCACTTGAGTACTCGTACGCTTTCGAGGGATCCTTCTGGATTCGCTGGAGGACTTCAAGGGCTTGTTCTGCCCCCAAAATGGGAGCAGCCGGTTTTTTCTTTCGGGGATTCAGATAATTTGGGGCGGGGAGGAGATCGATTTTGATGCCGTCGTAAATTACTCCGAGGGAGAAGCGGGATTTTCGAAATACGGTAATTTCCCTCGACTCATCTTCATCATCTTCATTATTTTCATTTTGAGCGTCTTGAAGAACTCGCTGGAAATCTTCGAGGACGTGATCAAAAAGGGGTTCTTCATTATTGATGAAGATGACGAGGTCATAGTCCGAGAAAATAATGGCCGTGTGCTTCCCGGAACTCCCACAAATGTACGTCCGGTCACAACGGAAGGAGCTCTTCAGCTTCAGAAGCTCAAACACCTATGTAAGATACAAACAAATACAAATGGACATATTCAAATGCGCAAGGACAATTGACCAGTTCACCTGTCACCTGTGGATTGTCAAAGGCAAAGGCAAAGGCAAAGGGGAAAAATTCCAATCATCATGCGTGGATTTAAATGATTTAATTAAATCTGTGTGGGCTCACTGCTTGGGCGGCTTTCTTCCCTTTCTCCATGTAATCGTCGGATGGGATGAGAATATCCGAAAAATCCGACAGCACTTGGTCAACTTGCTCCATTTGTTGTGTGTGTGTGTATGTCGTAGTAAAATGACGTGAAATAACAAGGAATGACAAAAATTACCACGGAATGTTTAGAATGCCGAATATTTATATTGTGAGTATAGTTGGGATTTGTGGTATCCAAAATGAATGGATTTGCAAATGACTTGCTTCTTCGTATTTATTTAATTATTTTTCTAATTTATTTAGTTATGGAATGGTCAGGAGTCGCAAGTATATATATATACAAACTGGAGCACATGCAATTGTAAACGGATTGAATGGACTGTATATTATAGTTTGAATGAATAGTTTGTCCGTCCAACGTTCGTTTTGTTGTTGTGCACACAAGTGTGTTATGTTTGGATGTGACGCTTGTGTGCTGGCTGTGTGATGGAATTCGTATTCAATTTGCAATGCGAGGATAATATATACAGAGACAAAAAAGCGAGGAAGAACGAATGAAAATCGATTTTGACTTGGTCATGCGTTTTGCTCATATAAATTATGATTCATATAGGTATAATCCTGCTTGTCCGTATTAAATGTGATGTGAACGAACTAATATATATATATATGAACTTGACTGATTGTGAGTGTGAACCCCTGGATTTTCCCCACTGAAAAATATCCCATGAACTTTTTATTCAAATATATAATGAATGAAAAGTATATGGATGAAGGACAGCACAAACGATTTGAAATCGCACACAGTAATAAAACGTATAGAGAGAGAGAGACAGGCGAAAACGAAAGGGAGAGAGCGAGAAATGAAATTTTGTTATGTACATAATTGATATATAATTGTATCTGTATATATAGTCGTCTCTGGAGTTGGAGTTTTCAAAATCGCGTTTGTGTCGTTTCTACATGGACACTAGACTTGTGCATGGTCATTTTCATGCACAACCGTATGTGTTTCTGTGTATTTATTTGGGATGTGAAATGAGAGAGAGAGATGACTCAACCTCGTCGTTTTTTGCTGTGTGTGTGTGTGGTTTTGGTACATATTTGGTATCGCCTTTGGCATTGAAAATTGAAACCAAATCAATCAATTTTGCTGGCTTCCGTTAAAAGATATGGAAGAATTTTATATTGTAGTATATCGTCCATTTACAATTAGTTCTGAATCGTACTGTGATCATTTGGCCCCTAAAGGAGCATACGCACGTTAGGATATACGGCAGGCCACATGAATTCACCTTATGGGGCCAAATGATTATAGTACGATTCAGAAATATATATACCGTATACGCTATAATAGACTCCCAGGGAGTGTATCCGAAAATATTATAGAGTCCCAGGGAGTGTATAGTAATGTCCTTATGTACGCTAACGTATTTGACATGGGCGCAGAATTTAGTCTCTGCAGAGGGGGGACTCTATAAAATAGAGGGAGTCTATAATAACGTATACGGTAAATGGACGATATAATATACTGATACGTAAACGTACAATATAAAACTCTTCCCTTTTCACTCCCATTCTGTCTGTATATATTTGTATTTGTATTTTACACACAGGGAAATGGGATATTTTGTTCTGATGGTGTATGCATGAGATGAGGAGCAACCTAAATTCATGTGGACAAATCATTCCTTGTGTTTTTGCATATGAAAATGAAATGAAGCAATTGTTATGCTGTGGATTTTTGTACTTAATCCCAAATAACCAAAAAAAACCCCAATGAATGAGGGAAATTGATACAAACTCTTGAAGGTGATGTTTCTATATATATTTTGTCCATCTCCACACAGTTCCAGTGTGGCTGTGCATGTGCGTGTGGAATGGAAATGGAACGACAAAGAGAAAGGAGGAATTTCTGTCAAAATCAAAATCCACACACGCGGAATGTGTGGAAATTCCTTAGTTAAAAAAAGGTGTCTATTTTTGAGGTGGCCGTGATTTCAGTCCCTTCAAAGTTCAAACTTTGAACTTGAAAGTATATATATATGCCTATATATATAGGGAACATGTACAAATATACGCAGCTCCGTCCGTATATACGTACAAAATGAACTCCGTCCGAAATCGGTTGTTTTCTTTGTAATATACAGTCGAGGTTTTTTTGATTTCTACATTTTCTTCGGGGCGATTTGAGAATACACGCTCGTTTATGGCATAATCGAGTAAAACTACACTCGATGACCCGAAATGCAGAAATCAATCAAAAAAACCTCGACTGTATACCTAGCGCCAAGTATATTTAGGAAATTGGAAAGGTGACTTGAGGCTGCGGAATTTGAAAGCCTTTTTATGTAGATATATATATTAGTTTCAGCTCAAGTCTCCTTCCTTATATTTTTCTCTCTCCCTCTACAAAACATTCAACATTCAGAACTCAACAGCCCGTGTATAGAAAGTATATAATATACCTACCTATATATTTATATATTTCTGAATCCAAAGTTGAAAATTGACAATTCAAAGGAAAGATACACAGGGAAAATTTAAATATATATATATATAGTCAGACAAGAAAAAAGTTCATTTGTTTTGAAGAAAGAATTTGACCACATCACACACACAGCTCGATTTTTCTGCCCGCAATCCGCATTTCAATTGTATATATTTTTAGTATATATATTTTTTCATCCCCTCTCTTTGAAAATGGACGCGTCGTCCTATGAAAAAGTCTTCCAAATCCTCATGGTGAGTTTTCCACACATTCCTACATACGCAATTTTCAATTTATATATCGTCGGTGAAGTTCACAAACGAACTATATAACGACTTTCCTTAATTTGCGGAAATGCTACGACTGCGTCCGTCTTTGTGGGTAAAATTCTGAAAAAATTCAGGGTGACAGAAAAGGTCATGGCAGACAATCATGTCTCAAGACACAAAACCCCATCTTGCGCCATTTGACCTTGGGAGCACAAGTCAACGAAATTGAGGAAAATAATTATAAGATAGTTCCTATGTGAACTTAACAGACGATATACATATGTCAAGATTTTCTTTCCACCATTTCTATAATGAATCGACTATAAAAATTAAATTTTGTGTATTTTTATATATATATGTTTCCCTGTTGGTTTTGTGTATATAGCCAAAGTTAGGCAATCGGATTTTGGGTTATTTGAGCGCTCCGAATTTGCTGAATTGTCGAGGAGTGAGCAAAAGATGGAATGAAATTGCGACGGAAGTGTTGCAAGAGCATCCGGACATGGAATTCATATTTGAGGAGGATAAAAACAACAAAAGAGGAACAATAATGAAAGTCCGATTAAATCAAAAGTACCGGAAATTCCAGGAGAAGAATTGGCGGACGTTGACGGAGCTCCTGGAGCACCTGAACAACAATTCGCAAGGATAAGAATTCCCAGTGGCTCGTTTCCTCTTCAATTCCAATCCAAACTGCACTTTAACAGCAGACGAACCATTGAATTTCCTGCGACTTCACGGGCGACGAGTCAAGTCATTGAAATTGACGAGTTTTTGCCCGCAAGTGGATTACGCGGCAATTATCCCCGGGATTTCCAAATTGCTCCCGCGGCTGGAACACTTGAGCATTTTCTACTATTCTTTGCCTGATGGATCAAGCCAAAGACAAAGCAAATTCAAATCCAAATTCAAATCCAAATCCAAATTGACAATTCCAATGCCCATTTCCTTCCCAAAGTTAAAGTCCTTGTGTATTTACGGCAACAGTTTTGCTCCGTCTTTGTTGGCCTCCATCCTTCAAAATTCCCCCAAATTAAAGTCCTTTCATTTCCGGGATTTTGAATTGGGATTTCTCAAAGTGTTCCAGCGTCTGAGCAAGCTGGATTTGATTCAAAATGTGGATTTGCGAATATTTTGTGAGACTGAAATTTCCGGATTTCCTCACTCCATTTTGTCCATCCGGCAATTGATGCTTCGTTTCGGGGATCTTTTTACTCATCCGAATGAGGAGACGACTAAATGGTGCGCCGGCGCAGGACAGCTCCTCAAAGCCCAACAAAACACTTTGGAAAGACTTTCCCTGAGCGGCTGCTCCGCGTCTCTTCAACTCACTTTCCCCGCCCTTCCCAATCTCACATGGCTTAAAATCTCGAATCTCCGCTGGATCAAAGGCGAGAAGTTCATTCGCATCCTCTGTGAAAACGAAAACGAAAACGACGACAATGGAAATGAAAATTGTATTAGGTCGAGCGAGCGGAAATTATCATCATTCTGCGAATTATTCCCAAAGTTGGAGCGCGTAGAATTTGAAAATGTGAGCAATGATGATGATGGGGAATGGGATTCATATTTCCCGCCGGGGAATAATCCCATCAAAACCGTCCACACTTTAAGAATGTCAAATTCCTTCCCGCTGACGAGTGACAATGTTCAGAACATTGCAAAGTCATTCCCCAATTTGAAGCATTTGTACTGGAAATGGAGGATATTTAAATGCCGCGGCTTTGTGGCACAAAATGTGTGGACACATTTGGCGCAGTGTGAATCGCTCGTGTTGAATGTGTTCGAGGATCATTACGACGCCGCATTCACGGGATTCACCAAGGCAAAATGCGAGGAACTCTCTCAAATGACCAATGAGGAACTGGAGAAAATCCCAGAGGAAGAGTTCCAGAAATGGCGGGAAAATCCGTCCATCCTCCGAATGCAAAGTATGTATAAAAAAACAAAACCCGCGAATGCTAATAAATTAAAATGTTTTTTTTTCTCTTTTTTTCTTCTTCTTTTTAGACTGTCAAGGATTTCTCTGGTTTGGAAAATGAAATAATGTGTTTCTATACTGTTTCTATACTGTGGCTTTTGTTGTTGTTTTGCTTGTAATAGACTTGAGGACATTGACGTTGGAAATGAATGTGGAAATCGTCGAGTCCTTTACGAAAGTGAGCGGACTCTTTGCTTTCCGCCAAATGACAGAGCTCAACGTCCGAATTTTTGTCCCTGCCCATTTTCTAGAAGAGAATGAGGATGAAGAGGAGGAGATTGAGGGGCTGGAGGATGAAGAGGAGGAGATTGAGGGGCTGGAGGATGAAGAGGAGGA